>SCDS01000109.1:0-132241 GCA_004149465.1 Drosophila nigromelanica | reverse complement strand
TAACAGGCAAACAAGCAGCGCACTAAAATCTGTATGAAAGCAGTTGACAAATGGCGTTTTGGTCATAATGCTGTCGCAGCTGGTGGCCCACAGACTGGCCCAGACGAGAACGGCGACCCCCTTCCTGGCAGTGCCCAACACATGTTCGTGTCAGTCTCTGTGCATCAGCGGCAGACGCGCTGCCGTTCGCTCATAAAACTACATTTCTAAACAATCTGCGTTTGGCAATCTTAGCCGCTGCTGACGTCGCTGCTGCGCAACTTTATTGAAATGTTTGGCAGTTTTTCGTGTCGTGCTCAATTTGTGTCACACACACACACACACACACACACACACACACTCACTTATATGCTATTACATAGCTTGGCAATTTTGATTTTTGCAATTTTGCCATTGCATACTTTTTGGGGCCGCTGCAGCATGTAAAACAAAGTTTTTGATTATGGCACACACACACACATGTGCCACATGCGGTAAGCACACATACACTAGCATAGGTGTGTGTGTGCGTGTGTTATATTGGCAATTCATTGATTTTTGATTGAAATTTAATTGAATCATAATTCAAAATTTGAAATCGACGGCACAAGTAGCGAAGAAATAGTACAGAAGCATTCGAGCGTAAATAGAATACCCAGTGGCCATTGGGGCAATACGATTCGCATCAGAACGATGCCAAATCGATGATAAATAAAAGCTTGTTATAAGCAATAATCCAAGGCGAAGCAGCCAAACAAGTCGTTTGTAAAAATCTCTCAAGAACGCCTCAACGCGGCCGAATCTCTTAAAAAGGATAATGGGCTGGGCATGTGGGCGTGCCAATGGCAGTGGCAGAAAATGGGCGCGTGCGAGATAAGCAAACAGCCAGCGGCTGAATACACATTTGCACATAATAGATATTGAGCTATAGCAATATATAGTATCTATATTTATGTATATAAATATATGTGCTTATAAGTGTGCATGTTTGTGTGGGCAGGATATTTTATTGTATTACAAGTGAATCGAAAGTATTTTTGAAGGGCGTTAGCTGCAGATTAAAGTAAATGTGGCCCTACACTCAGCATAATAATATCATTTCTGTATTTGATGGCATCTAATGTACAGTGAAAATAACACTTAAGATTCAGGGGTTAAAACACGTAGGCTGGTCTATGTTTCTCCTATTTGTATACATATTGTATTGGCAACTTGGGTTAAAAGCCTTTATTGTATTTTGCTTATAGTTTTCTTTATTTAACAATACCCTATAAACATAAAATGATGTTTGCTTTCTTTTGATAACTAAATAGGATTTTGTGCAGATTTTCTTTTATTTATTTATTAAATAACCTTTTGGTGCTTGATTTAACTTCATTTTGTTTGGATATATGGAAGTTCCTTTAATTCAAAATATTTCATCACATCAGAACTGAAGCCAAGCTTAAAAGCTTTGCACAGTTTTATTTTACAGTATGCTTTGACTACTTTTGCTTTTTTTCTTGCATAAGCTTCGTTTTTGTATCAGTTTTTAGCTCTCTGTGTGTGTATTAATAATGGAACCACTGTTTGGAAAATTAAAAATGTTTTCATAACTTTTGACCTGTAAATCATTAAGTGATTAAATTTCAAAAATGTAATTTCAATATAGCTAGCTACTAATGGCTTCTCAATAGCGTTCATTATCCAAAAAAGGTTTTCTTGACGTGGATTTTGTGGTTGGAAGTAAAACACTGATGACAATGCTAAATTAACAACAACAGTGATACGAAATCGGACAACAATTATGCAAAGTCTGCAAAAGACAAAACGGTAATTAATTTAATGCGCCTCAATGGGCATTTAAGAAAGAGAGAGAGAGATTGAGGGGTGAGCAGGGGGAGGGTGGCGCGTCCGGAAATAGAAATAAAGCGGATCGAATGCCCAGCAGTTCATCAGCGGAAAATAGTTGAATAGTTTCGAGTAGACAAACCGAAACTGAAACTGAAACCGATGGCAAAAGGACAAATAAAAGTTTGCCATCTGCCAAATGGACAGGAATTTCGAAATTAAAGCAAAACAATGCCCGAAGATTAACAACAGATACTAGCACACAAACTAACACTCACACACACACACACATGCGCGACAAAAACACCGAATAAATTTTACGTGCATAGAAGTTATACGATAGTTATAATTTCCTCATACCCTGTATGCCATAAATGGATGAGATGTGAGCTGTTCTGGCTTTAGGAAATGGTCAATACGATCATATTAGATTTAGCTAAATTTAATTTGTCTTTTATAAAATTATATTTACAATTCGCAAATGGATGACCTTTAGTCGAGCACTGCTGCTTAGATAACTTTTGCCTGTTTGGTCGTTGTTTTGGTTTTTTTCCATCTAAAAGGCAGTGAAATAAAATGTGCTACAAAACGTGGACCAAACGCTGATGGCAACGGCGACGATGACCATGGCAATGTCGAGGAAATCGTCGGCGGCGGCGGCGGCGTCAGCAACGATTACAACGACAGCAAAAACAGCGGCAAACAAAAGCAATCTAAGGAAATGTATCAGTGTGTGTGTGTGTGTGTGTGTCTGGTGTGTGCGACGTTTTGTTGCATTAACGGAATTGAACGCCATGTCGGAAACGAGGAAATGTTTGCGTTGTTTCAACGGAACTGTTATAAATATGTTTTCATATTTAAGCACTTCTCTGATTTGGGTTTTCCCTGTACGTTGTATGTCGTGTGTGTGTGTTAGCTTATTTTCCTGGTGCAACATGCTCACGTACACGCTTAGGCTTTATGCCACGAACTCGAAAGTATTTTTGGGATACTAAATTACAGCTTTAATCTAAATACAAAAAAAAAAAAAACAAATATTTATAGTTATTTAGAAAATTGTCTTTTTTATTAAAAAAATTATCTTTTTATCTCTCTTGTTTTCTTTTTCTTACTACTCTTTCTCCTCTAACTGAACTAGAAAAGCATCAACATCTCTAAGCATAACTTGAACTCGTGAAAATTGCATAGAGAGGCGATATTGAAAAGAGCTCAAAAACAATGCAATTTCAAAGAATATTTATGAAATAATGTTAATAGTAATGGCCATATATAAAGCTTAAGAAATTTCATTATAGCATTTATGAACTGTGTAAATAATTGAAGCAGATTTAATCATCGACTAATTTAGTAACGGACACCTGACCAACATATTCTGCATGCTAGTAAACATTTAATGCGTAAACGGTTGATTGTGTATTCTGAGCGTTGAGTTCACTCGGAGTGTGAGTAGTGTGCATGAGTACTCATAGTCGATTACATGGTTGTGTTGATTGCCAACTCCTGGGCATCTGTTTAGTACTAGAGTTTAGTACAGTTCTTGCAACACTTGCCGCAGCGACAACAACTTGAACTGCCGCGCACTTACACACACTCACTACTCGCAACTCACTATTCACACTACTCACTATTCATTTGCAGGCCAGCCATTAATACACAGACACACACACACACATGCACATATACATATACATAAACACAGATGTTTATGTTTGTTTGTGTAATAAGTGGGGGGCGTTGCAAATGGGATGGAGGCGTGTTGCGTAAATGAATAAGCCCAGTCGAGCAGAGGCTGAGCCGAGAGTCAGAGTCAGCGTCAGAGTTGGACGCGTGGCGGGCGAGTGCACTTGCCATGTGCGAGTGAATGCCAACAGAATGTTGAGTGTGCTCGCCATGCATGCGTATGAGTAACGGTAAGCGTTGGCCGGAGCAGAGGGCAGTGCGGGGAGTGTGGCGAGTGAAGAAGAGTGTGCGGCACTGTGGATAGCATCAAGTGCACACTCTGTGGTATTCCAAGAGTTTGATGTATTACAAAATATACGACACGCATACGCAACCACAGCTGCA
Source organism: Drosophila nigromelanica (assembly GCA_004149465.1). Classification (NCBI taxonomy): domain Eukaryota; kingdom Metazoa; phylum Arthropoda; class Insecta; order Diptera; family Drosophilidae; genus Drosophila; species Drosophila nigromelanica. The sequence continues at coordinate 128,368 of SCDS01000109.1, read as the reverse complement.
ATTACAATGCCAAGTGTTTTAGAAGGCGCCTACCCACCCACAAGCTAAATCAGAGAGAGAGTGTGTGTGTGTCTGTGTGCGTAACTTCTCTCTCCTCTGTTTGTTGTTATTTAATAATGCAAACATGTGCGCGACCCGCTGTTGTTTTTTGTTTTATTACATTAATAAACATAAAATTGGCATATTGTGTGCATATGTGGAGTACAACACACACACACAGATATACACACACCCGTTTGTGTAGAGACAGTCAATGTCTACTCGAGCTTCCGCTCTGCCCGCTGCCCTCTATTGAATTGCCGTAAGTGGCCATTTATTTACATATTTGCGTTGAGCGGCGTCACGTTTGCCAAGTACTCTTCAACCTTGCCGCTGCGGTTGCTGTTGTTGTTGTTGTTTTTGTTGTTTTATTGTTATTGTTTTGCCACACATTGCGCTGTTGTTGCTGTTGTTGTTGTCACTTTGCGCAATTTATGAGTTTATTGAGCGCTTGTGCATTGAACAAAATCTCGCGTCGAACTGCGTTTGCTTTGGCTGCCACTAATTGGCACCACTCGTTAGCTGTGCCAGAGGAAGAGAAAGAGACACTGTCCATGTATATATATATTTAATGTAAGCAATTGCTTCTCTAGCTTTCGTTGTTTTGTTTAACTATTCCCAATGGCAGTGGAAGCTTTTGCTCTGGCTTTAATTGCAGCTCAATTTGCATACTACGCGAATCTCGCGGCCTCTGCAACAGCTTCTGTGGCCCTTTTAATGGACGACGTGCGCCTAATTAACGTACAACAGCAATGAAAATGTTTCTGCTTCTTCGCTTTCTCCCCCTCCCTTCTCACTCAATTTGCTGTTGTGTTGTTTGCATGTGTGCTAGTTTATGGCATTCTGTGTGTCTGTTTGTCTTAAGATAACATTTGGCATGGTGAGAGACAGAGACAGAGAGAGAGAGAGAGAGGCGAAAATCGCAGTTGTACAACGGTGCGTATGGTTAACTTTATTAGTGCAAATTATCTGACAGTCGAAAATGCGCGGATGTGCAGCGAATAAGCGTATTATAGTCGCGACAGAAATGAGCATGTGTGTGTGTGTGCCTGTGTGTGTTGTCAACTTAATTCGCTTAATTTATGGACTATTTATGTACTGTGCGCCAGCTAAACCAAAATATGTGACAAAGCAAGATAATACACTGGCATTTTATCAACTATCCACTCAAACCGCAAACAAGTTCTCTCATTCAACAAATGACTGTTATGCTGAGTAATTTGAGGAACTCACTTAAATGCATTCATTTATTTATTAATTCAGAATTCTCAGCACACAAATGATGAACAATTTCGTGTAGAAAAGCAACATTAAAAAATCATTTGCTAGCAAGACTCTCTCGGCTATCTATCTATCTTTCTCCTTTCATTTTATTCTTGCTACAATTCTTTTGGCACTTTTGCCAAAGTTCTTAATCAAAATAACTTAATGATTATATTTGCTTTCACCCGCTCGCATTTTCTAATTTTGTGCACGTTTCGGTCTTTTCTTTGCAGCTGCGACGATTTGAACTGCTGCTCGAACTTCTTTTGAGGCGTCTGGAAAAGCGCACAGGATAATTGAATCATAAACGGACTGGGACTGACGTACGGACAAATCGGTGCCATAGCGGGAAATGTTAACAAAGCCAAGCAAATAATTGTTGGAAGAACCCAAGGACCACGACGACGCAGCGGGCAGGAGGCTGAGAAATGACAGCCACGCTGCTTTAATTAAAGTTGCGCGCGCGGAGGAGGCGCGTGGAGGCGGTGCTGCCAACCGGCCAACAGACAGAGAAAGAGAACGACTCAGAGAGAGAGAGAGAGAGCAAGAGAGAGGGAGAGAGGAATTGAAACGCAATGTGGCTGATGCCGCGAACTGTGCACAACAGAACAAAGTGGACGAAATTGCTTTTGGAACTGAACGAGCGTTTACCGGACAGCGCGAACAGACATTCATTTTGATTACATTTACCTTTTACACTGCGCTACACGAACTGACACGCAACTGCGAAATTAGCCAAAAAAAAAAAAAGAAGGAAACGAAACAAGCCGAAGCCAAGGACCAACAACCAACTACAAAAAATAAAAAACGAGCCAAGCTGAGCTCGCGAACAGGGCAAAGTTTTGGCCAACAGCAGCAGCAACTACAACGGGCAAAGCTGAGCTGTTGAATTTAACGCATGAAATAGTCGCAAACAAGTCAAAGTAGTGGGCGTGGCCCTAGTGCAGCAACTGTGTTTTGCATGCCCCAGGCATTGAAAGCAGTTGCCGCCCATCAACAGCTACACATGAACACGCCGCTGTGACAAGACGCGCAGCAGCAGGACCAGCAGCAGGAGCAGGAGCAGAAGCTGTAGCTGGAGCGGAAGCCAACGGGCACATTTTCGTTAGCCAGCCAAGCGGAGTGTCAGCGTTAGCCCATCAACGCAACGTGGCAGTCCCGCAACGAATTGGCTTCATCACCCGCCTCCCCCCCGCACCGAACCCGGAGAACGTTGGCCCACATCAGCAGCACAGCGAGGCGAAGCAGCAGCATCAGCGACAGCAACAGCAACAGCGGCAACATTTCCTCGTCAGTGTCAGGCAGCAGTTGTCACTGCAGGCGTGCCACGGCATATACCCATAAGAGACACCCACACACAGTAGCCCACAATCATCAAACCATTCCAGGCCGAACCCGTAACCAGCAGCGGTCCGATGAATCTGCTGTGCTGTTGTTGTTGCAGTAACATGGCACCAAACCAGCGCGTCACACGCAAATGGGAACTGTTTGCCGGACGCAATAAATTCTACTGCGATGGATTGCTAATGTCCGCACCGCACACGGGTGTCTTCTACTTGACGTGCATCCTGATTACTGGCACCAGTGCTCTCTTCTTTGCCTTCGAGTGAGTATCAGATGCGCATTCCGCACTCTCGGCAACAAATTGTGGGTTTCAGTTGCCAGTTGCCAGTTGCCCAGCACGCCCTTCGTCCGCTTCTCATTTGCAACCGACTGTGGTTGCATTGTTTGCAAAATGAATACGTTGCTAATTAAGCATCGCCAGGATGCCTTGCCACGCCACACGCCCAGCCCTGACCCTGTGCTCATGCTCTGGTCTGCTGCTTGGTTTCCAATTACGCCCACATTAATGGTCACTGAATGTCTGTCTGTCTCTCAGTCTCTGTCTGTTTGTCCGTCGCTCTGTCGCTGGTCGTATCCAATGGCATGTAATTATTGCTGTGCAATGTGGCGTATGCGTTATGCTTGGCCGGGCAAAGGATGTTCGTGCTCTTAGAAAAGGGATTAAACTCTGCATGTTTTTTGGCTTGGCCTCTCTGCGGTCCATACATTAGCTATCAAGAGATTGCAAATAATCGTAGCTTAGTTTTCTGATTTGTCAATTTGTCGCATGACTTTCAAGTGCATTCAAAAACAAATAAGCAAAATCAATATACCAAGCTTACTATTAGAGTTTAACTCAAACAAATCTCGTAACGAGAATATTCGAGAGATAAAGAAAACTTTATAAATATTTTATACCATTAAAATTGAAATAAATAAGTCGACTAATTATTTATTTAAATTTCAATGGTATAAAATTTTTTAAAGTTTTCTTTTTTATTCATTAATATATTTAGTGTACAACAAATTTTAAGTATATTTGTAGGGCTTGTATAAAAATGATTAATAGTTTCATTAAATAGGCAGCCTCGAAATGACAAAATCATTAATTTAGTCTCTGGGCTAGTGCGGTTTATATAATCCCGAATATTTCCGGCACGTTATTCTGGCATTTATACATGCCACCAACTAGCTGCTAAATAAATATTAGATACTAAATAAATAGTTTGTTGCCACACACATATATTTAGTTGTACCAGGCGTATACGCAATGCCTACAGTGTAGCAGCCTGGCAAATAACGTATACGTCACGTAGGGCAAATACAAATAAACATGTAATCCTTTAGAAAGGAGCGATGGAAACAGCGTGCAGTTAGTTTCTGTTCACATGTGGGAAAGGTACATAATGATGCGATTTCCAACAGTGCGCGATTAGAAAAAATTATGCTCAACATTTTCTGCACGAATTCGTTTCAATAGCGCCAGGGAAATTGCATGTATGTAGCTGTAAATACACTCACGCACATACACACACACATCCGAAACATAAAGCTAAGAAATTGGAGTACTCAGCTCCCATTGTTGTTGTTGCTGCCGCCTTTAACTCGCAATCCAAATTTATGCGCTGCCGAAAAGCCAACGTCGGCAACTGCAACGTGGTCGCGTCGTCTGCACGGCACCGTTTTTATACCCTTGCAGAGGGCATTTTCATTTTATTACTTAACATTGAGCAGTTCTTATTTGAAAAAATTAAGTTTTATTTTAAAAATAAAAGATTTTGTTTGTTTTGGTATCCGAATTAAACTAAACAGTAAAAGGTTTTACGATGCCTATGCGAAAAATCAAAGCAAACTTGAATTATTATTTATAAACATTACTATATCTATATCATAAACCTGCTGTCATATATAATCCCAAGGGTATTTAATCTTCTGCATTAGCTGATTTTTTTACATTTTTTTCGGGCCGTATGTTTTATGTTCATAGCTTACCTTATATTAGCGCACAAGGCAACCTATGGGCATCAGAATGTCTTCTATGCTTTTAAGTGCAGCTGCAATTGTTGGAGTTGTTGCAATTACTGTGGCAAAGTCTGCTTCTATTCCACCTGCAGCAGCACCTGGCCGTGGGCTATGGCCAAATTGTATTCCGTTCAACGCGCTTGCAATGCAAATCGCTAAAAGGTAGCACACACAATGCGATGCAGGCTTCCTTTTTATGTGCCATTGTCAGCGATTTGCCAACTGAATGCGAGGAAAACATTTTCTGAATGCTTTCCCGTTGCGGATGTGTGTGTGTGTGTGCCTGTGTGTGTGTGTGTGTGCATATGGCAAGTATGAGAAGGGACGACCTGTTAGCCATTGTCATGACAAATGTATTTAACTATTTTCGGTTAGTTTTGCTGTCGTTCGCACATTCAACTGGCCCCAAAATGCAGTTGCAATTCAAAGCTGAGCTCTGGGGCTTGTCACACATTATTTTCATTATGCTCAGATCCCTAGGGCCGCTGTCAACGCCGAGCGTGTGTGTGTGTGTGTGTGTAAGTGTTTCAGCATCATTGTCGCAACGCGTTCCTTAACCATTCCCGCTGGGTTACACATGCTTCGTGCCACAGTTGCCTTATTTTCGGCGCCTGGCCGACGCTCAACGGAATTCCCTTGTTGCATATTTGTGCGGGCGAACGGCATTTGGGGCATTGCCAAAACTCTCTAGAGATATTTGCATGCATCTTTGGGCACAACAGGCGCCACGTAACCCAATAAACGGCTGCGGTACTTTAAGCCGGGTTTTAGTACGGGAAATTCATGAAAGCTAAGCACGAAGCTCACTTAAATATCTGTATAACGTCTTCAGAATGGTTTAAAGTAAGCCTAGCTAAGTCAACCTTATATTTACTTAATATTTATTTGAATACTTTCTATTTAAATGTAAAAAACCCAACAAAAAAATGACAATTACAATGACAACCCAATATACTCTTCATTCAAAATTCAACTCAATATTAACTGTAAATTGATATAATATTAAATTAACAATTCTAATTTCTGGAAGTTGTAAGTTCAGGCACTCTCGACTAAAGCATTTTTATACCACTAATAATTGTTTATGGTTTTTGGCACATTCTAATTATCTTTTTTATTTCCTCTGCCTTGCTGTATCTTTTTATAGCTGCCCGTTTCTGGCGGAGCGCATCAATCCAGTTATACCCATTGTGGGAGCCGTTTTGTACTTTTTCACGATGAGCTCGCTGCTGCGCACAACCTTCACGGATCCTGGCGTCATACCGCGTGCCTCCAATGATGAGGCCGCCTATATTGAAAAGCAAATTGGTAAGTACCCCCCATATCCACCGCCCCTTCCCATTTGCCGCCACTCCTTGCGCGCATTCGCCGCTTGTGTCCACTCAAAAAAGCGAATGTGAACAAGGTCGTTTTGCCTGTTGAATGGCTGATGACTTGCCACGCCCACAGACAAGCGCACACACACACACATGCATTTATTCATTTGTATATATTTGTTTTCACTTCATTAAGTTGGCGAGTGTGTGTGTTTGTGTGTGTGTGTGTGCCCCTACATAAAAAGTAATGAGCGTGTCCTGACATAGAAAGCTGAAAAAAAATATGCATAAAAATCATCAAAGCAAACGCAAACGCGGTGCTGCCTTTACCCTAATGAGTTGCTGTTGTTGTTGCTGCAAAGTATTTAAAATGAGAAAACTTTTGCTCTTTCTCTCTTTTACTTGCATGTCAACAACGACTTTGTCGCCGTCGCCGTCGCCGTCGCCGTTGCTGCTGACGCGGATGCTGACGCTGCATTTCCGTTTGTATCGCAACGCGCACAACCGTTTCCGTTTGCGCAGAAGTGCCAAACTCGCTGAACAGCCCCACATACCGGCCGCCGCCCCGCACCAAGGAGGTGCTCGTCAAGGGGCAGACGGTCAAACTGAAGTATTGCTTCACCTGCAAAATCTTTCGGCCGCCGCGCGCCTCGCACTGCAGCCTGTGCGACAATTGCGTGGATCGCTTCGATCACCACTGTCCCTGGGTAAGTAAATGTCTGCTACAAACACACAACTTTCACTTTTCGCTTTTGCCAGACCTGACTTTAACCCAATTTCTGCGCCAACTGCTGAGGTTGCTGGCAAAAAATAATTTCAGCAGCAGAGCACACAGCGCGTTCTCCCTGCCCGGAATGCTGCACGACCACAGAGCTGTCCCAGCAAACCACCCACCCAAACAAATTCAAACTGCCGCCCCGTCGAGCAGTATCTAATTTTAGTTTTCTATACCCTTGCAGAGGGTAACAAAAGCGTTGTGTGTTGAAGAAGCCATAAATTATATCAGAACACTATCGTATTTAAACCCAATCAAGTATATGTAGATCCCACTGAAATAACGTCTATCTGACTAGTAATAGATATATATTGCACTTAGAAAATATATCTGCAAGGGTATTTAATCTTCAGCTACTCAAAGAACAAAAATTTATTCATCGTTTTTTTCTACTTTTCACTGTCGCAGGCAGAAAATGCGAATTCCCCGCGTGCGCCTAAAAGATGCAACAAGATGTGGCGGGTGGCGGTCCAAACAAACAAACCGCTACCCACAAAGCACAAAAACACACACGCACACACACACTTGCATACTCGTACTTAAGTAGCCACACACTGATTCTTTAGTGAGTGTGTGTGTGTGAGTGCCATGTGTGTGTGAGGGGCATGTTGCATTAAGTGTAACGCGCTTTTTCAGGCCACATTGTCATCGTTGTTCTTATACCCTCTCTATTAAATAATTTGATACTTATCTTCAAATCATTTAAGGCATCTGCTTTGTTAGTGATTTTAATAATTGATTGAATAATCTATTCGTTTCATTAATTAAATCGTGCTGTTTTGTGTAAAGGAAATGTGAAACCCCCGTTGTGTTTTTATCAAATATTCAACGAGAAAAAAGTCTATTTAATTTTGACAAAATGAACTAAAATTAAATAGAAACGCTTTTTTTAAAAACAAACTGATTAACTCTGAAGAAAACGTAGAGGAAGAAATATAATCTTATCTATTATTTTTATAAAAAGAAAGCGTACCTTAAACTTAAAATTTACCTTAAAATTACATAAATGAACTTTAAAAACATATTAAATTATAAGTTTAAGTCATAAAGTCGATTAGCTATACTATTCTTAAACTAAATGTAGGGTATCTCAGATTCGAACCCCTAAATAAACCGATATATTCTGCCGCTGCTTTGGTTGGCGCCACCACCGCCACCGAAAAGTGGGCTTTGAATTTTTCATTTGCTGACGCTGTGGCAAAAGCGCTTCGTTCTTTCGGACGACCCACCCCACCACACCACACCCCCCTCCCTATTCTGCCGCCCCGCCGGCTTGATTATGAGCTGTTGGAACTGCTGTCAGCGCCGAAGGTCGCAGCGTGGCCCGTGCCTTTTGGGCCTTAAAGCAGCGGGCGGTGTTGCTAAAAATTGAGGCATTTCTGGTGCACGGCGCGTAATTTCATTTTGGCGCCAATTATATAGCATGGCCCATTACGAGCGCACGGCGTGGTCCATGAAAGGGCAATTAACCTTATTGTGTGGATGCGCATTATGCAGATTTTGAATAAAAAACAAGTAAGAATATTGCAGTCGGGTGTTACCGACAGCGCAGTACTCGTTTACAGTGTAATAACAACAAAAATATGTTACCTGGCATTATTTCTGGACGAAGACGGACATTGCACAAACACAATATACTATTTTCGCTTCGTTAACAAGTATAAAAAAGAGAAGGTAACGTTACATTGAAACTTTCGAAAAATTTGTTTCATTGCAGGTGGGCAATTGCGTGGGCAAACGGAATTATCGGTTCTTTTATTTGTTTCTAGTCTCATTGGCATTTTTAGCCGTATTTATATTCTCGTGCTCTGTGACGCATTTAGTTTTATGTGAGTATATAATCGAAAATAATGTATAAATAATTATCCAATAATCACTTTATCTTTATGTGAAAGTGATGAAAACGGAACAGGAGGTCTTCGAAGTAATTAAGAAAGCGCCCTGCACTGTGATTGTTGTGTTCATTTGTTTCTTCTCCATTTGGTCGGTTATTGGACTGGCTGGATTTCACACATATTTGACAACCAGCGACCAGACAACGAATGAGGATGTAAGTAGAGTAGCACGTATAAAGTAAATTCGTGCAAAAAAGATATTGGCTAAATAAAACAAAATAGTAGATTGATTCCAGAGCTGAAAAAAATCAACTGTTAAGTACCATAACCACTGTTAAAAATTATTGTAAGCGTTCACTTGAGAATTAATTAAAAATAAATTCATAAAATACGTATTGAAAGAAAATTAGATAGTAAATTTAAAGAAATTCAAATCAAGCAATCAGAATCAAATTAAGTGTTAAAATTATATGTGGTAAAACTTCTTTCGCTTACAGCTCAAGGGCTCGTTTTCTTCGAAGGGCGGGCCGCGCACTCAGAATCCGTATTCACGCGGCAACATATGCCTCAATTGCTGCCACATTTTGTGCGGTCCCATGACACCTTCGCTGATAGACAGGTAAATTAACATTTAATTATAATAATTGAACTTAATTTTAATGAATCCTCTTCTGTCAACTAGACGCGGCATCGCCACGGATGAGTACATACAGCAAATGCATCATTCCAGTCCGCGGCACGCGCTGAGCGATGTGATCAGCGCCTCGCAAATGGTAACCACAGCACAGCCCATGCTGGGCGGCATGGCGGCCATTGGCGGTGCCGGCGGTGGTGTCAGCATTGGTGGTGCCGGCGCTGAGTTAAAGCCGCGCTTCTATGACGAGGTAAGCGACAAGAGCTGCACAGCTCAACGAGCACGTCCATAAACTCTCCATCCAAGTCAAAATCTAAATGTCTCGGCACCTGTGCTTGCTTATCAAATCTCTCTCAAAATATATCTCTCTCGTACGATGAACTTCAGTGCACCTCATTTTGACGCTCTGTTCTTTCTACCTCTTCTTTTTTTGGTTTTTGGTCAATATTCATTTTGGTAACAACTCGATAAATATATATATATATATATAAAAACACTTGCATATATATACAACAATAACAACTACAACTACAACAACAATCAACAATCAACCACATATCATAATCACACCGACAACAATCAGTCAAATCCCTCCTCCTCGACGTTGGAGAGCAACGGGGTGGCCGCCGCAACGGGCGTTGCCGCCAACGGCCATGGACATGGCCATGGGAATAATGGCTTCGATCGACCGCCCAGCTATGATATGCTACAGAACGGTAAGTCCAAGTCGCGCCGGCAGCAGCATCAGCGCTGCTCGCTGCAGACACTGCTGCCCGCCAGTGCACAGCACCAGTTCAAAGCCAACAAACACAAACAACTCAAACACCAATCACACAATCAACAACAACAACAACAACTACAACTGCAACCACAACTGCAACAACAATCGCAACACAAGCAACAGCTTCTGGCCGCCGAACTGCAGCTGCATCTGCAGCAGGAGGCGCTCGCCAGTGGGCTGACCACGCCCCCATCCGCACAGCGCTCGCCGGCGACCTCCTCGTACCGGCTAAATCTGAAACGTTCGCTGCATCTGCCGCTGACGCCGTCGTACGATGCACGCAACTCGCCGCTGCCCCTGTTGCATCATCACGTGCACGCCCAGCAGACGACGGCCATCGGCAGCGTTTCAGCATTGGGTGGCAGCGGCGGCTGTGGTGGTGGTGGTGGTGGCGGTGGCTCCTCATCGTCGACGACGACAGCGCCCACCTCCGCATCGTTGGCAACGGCGCCGGCGCTGGCGCCACGACGACCCACAACGCTGCAGCTGCTGGGCAGCGCAGCGGTCTCGGGCAGCAACAGCACGGTGACCACAATACAAACGTCGGCGCCACAGCCGCCGGCGCCGAGCGACTTCAAGTATTACTCCCCGCAGCGACACACCGACTCGAATCTGGTGCACAAGTATCAGTTCCCGAAGGCGGCGCGGAGCATGCGCCGCCAATCGACGCAGTCGGTGGACTCGCAGAAGGTGAACATCGCCGGCTATCATCCGCTGCCGATGCGTACGAGGTATAAGCACCAGGAGGTGATGTTCGAGCTGAAGTCACCGACCAATCGGCTGACCATTCGAGAGTGCGACTTTGGCGGTGGCGGCGAACCCTGCGACGACGATCAGTCGATCAAGGACAGCCAGATCTTTCGTGTTAGTAAACGAAATCTTTATATGAATCACCGATCGCCATGGAAGGAGCGCGATCGTTACTCGAACTTATACGAGTACTCGTTCAACATCGATCTCAATTCGATTATCGAGGATGCCGCGGGCAGCGACTCGTCCTAGTACGCAGCTCGCAGCTTCCAAGCAAACACTGCCGCCGGCGTCTGTGACCGCCGACCGGTCGCAGTCGCCACTGACTACATTGATTGGTTGTTAAACGCTCTACGCCCATCTAAGGCATGGCCCCGCGCTGGCCTCTTGGCAGTATGCCTCCGATTCCTACTGCTGCCAGGCTCCGGCTAGGTATGCTGTTCAGGCCAAAAAGCGAGCAATAGTTAGTTAGCCGTACCGAACGGATCTTTTGCAAAAGAAACAACAAGAAAGCTTTTTCGAAATTGGAAAATGTGCTATATATAGATTAGTCTGATATAGCATACATATGTATGTGTATAACTTTTTTGGTTATTATCCAACACTGGCTTTGGCAATTTCACAATTGGCTTCCGTGACGCGCTTTTTAGGCTAGTTTATCCGTAGTGCTAGTTGGAATTGAATTTTATCATTTTGCACGCGTAGTTGCAGCTCAGATGTCGCGTTTTTGATTTTCTGTTATTTCTTTTTCAAATTTTTGGACACCCAGCAACCAACCCCACCCGCCCCCTGTTGTACTAACTTGTAGAACCCGACCCAGACCCAAAACCCCTGAAAACTACAACTTGGTTCATACAAACTTTTGCGTTTATGTAGCACCTATATATCCTAGGCGAGCCATGCTGCCGCACCGCATCCGCATCCGCACCGGAGCAGCGGAGCGCCAGTGTGGCCATATATTTTCAGTTGTCGCAGCAATGAACACAAATACTTACACACTTTGAATGTTGAAAGTCCATATCCCGACGCCGCCACCTCCAATAGTAAATAAATTAAACCAAAAACGAAAAACTAAAACTAAACGTAAATAAGAGCAATGCATTTTGAAGATATTTGCATGTTGAACTCGGTTCGTAGTCGATTGAGATTTTAATTTACTTAAAATAAATATATAGTATATATATAAAACGCCCTCGAATTGTGGCAGTCACTTGTGCAATGTAGTTGAAATTTAATTTGTAAGGTTTCAATTAAGTAAACGCAAAGAAAACGAGAAAAAAAACTTAGCAAACAAATTATTAAAAATAGCCAAACAACTGCCATTTATCGAAGAAAAACGAATTTTGTTGAAAATATTTTCATTTGTTTTTACAACGAATACCAACAAAACCAACAAAAAAAAAACTAATATCTTTGGGAATTCAATAAGAATTTGATATGCGTAGTATTGTATAACAATTTTAATAGATCTGTAATTTTAAAAACGAGAAGAAAAAAACTCTAGTCGAAACCAACTTATAAATATTGGATAATTATTAGGATTAACAAATTGCCAAGTGACTGCAAATATGTCAAAAAACATATGTTAAAACTGAGAGACAAATATTTATACATAACATAGTTGTAAATGTTAATAAGAGAGCAAATCCCTGGCAAAAAAATGGACGCAACAGTTTCGAATTTCAGCTTTTGTTCTGTGGCCAGTGGGTTGCTTGGATTTTAAGAGAAATGATTAAATAGAACAATAAGTCAGCTTACTGTAAACAGGACGGCGCATTTGCAGCTCGTGCCCAGTCTTAAAGGCTATTAATGTTACGCATTAACAAATATATTATATATATTATATATACATAAATGAGTTCCTTTTAGCAATGGAAGAGTTATAAAATGTATACATACGTATGTTGAATATGTTCAGATCACGCGTGTTGAATAATACATATAGAATATATATGGATATATATATACATATACTTACGTATGTTATAATAAACTGCTGACGCGCATACATTCATACATTACACACATACAAACATACAGATATAATTATACTTAAATGTTGGGCAATAAAATGTACTCTAGCGTATCTATAAAACCAAATGAAATGTTAACGAATTACAGAACAAAAAGAACCATTAACACACACACTCACACACACACCTGTACACAATGACTATGTGTGTATACACCTATCAGAGATTGTTAACTTTGTGTGCTCACTGGACATACTCACAAGCCTGCAAACATTTTCTTTATCTCAGTAGGCAGGCAAACATTAAATATATTCCAATCGCCTTTTTAACTTCTAAAGCGATAAATTGGCGATAGCATTTCATTAACCAGACGACGAAATGTTTGTAACTATTAAAAATGCATCTCCCAGGCGAAATGGGAAACCAAAATACACAGTTTTCGCCTTTCTAACTTTCAAAGCGATAATTTGGCGAGAGCATTTAATCAACCAGACCAAAAAAAAGCCTCTGATTTGGCGTTAAATTTTAATAAATGCCAATAATGGATAGAAGAGAGAAAAGCGATAGAAAAGCGATATGCCTACTGATAGAAAATAAATGCTTGCAAGGGTAAAACGTGTCTTAAACCATATATTAAAGTGAAGATCACACATGCACACACAAACACACACACACACACACACACACAGTGGCAACTGTACTAAAGTGGCCAATTAAAGTGGACGCCATTTAACAAAGTTTGCGCGCTTCTTCTTCCTCCACTTCGCTGCCAATTCGCCGCCATATTTGAGTTTCCATTTAGCGTGATATCATTTCGCATGAATTTCAAAAAAAATACAGGCGCGCCACACAAGCAGACCAAGCACCACCCACCCTTCTACCCGACAACCAGAATACCCAACAAAAGATTGCAACTACTTGATTTTCTCTTGGTTATCCACATACACACACTCATACACTAATGCCAAACTCTTTTTTATGTCTTTCAATACAACTTGTGACAATGGAACAAAAAAAAAAACCAAAACAAAACACAAACCTTTTTGTGTCTTGATATTTATCAACTTAAAAACAAAAAAAATAATAATAATAACGAATTGCAAACCAATCAAAATTGCAACTAAAACTAAATGCAATTGAGTGAAAGCTTTCGAGGGCCGCTTTAAACTAGAGTAAATCGTAAATGCCTCATTTATGCCTCAATTGGGTGAGTTGCCTCCACAAAAGTAAATAAAAAATAATAAACATTTTCTGTTGTACTTATGTAATGGTAAAAACAAACGTATCCAAGTATTTAAACAAAGCTTACGACAATTTTTTTCAAGAGCAAAGATTGCCTAATGTTTACCAATCCAATCTGATATATGTACTTTGCTTTTTTTCATTTTGTTAGCCTAATTAGCTAAAGCGTCTAGTAAACACGCGTTCGAATACCCTGTACAATATGATTTTAAAGCTGCCTTTTGTTGCTAAGCCTTATTTTACAAACAATCCCAATTCACAAGAATTGTTTATGATTTGCTTTAAAAACAAAACAAAACAAAAACAAAACAAAACTCAACAATTCAACATTTATCGTAGACACACCATTATTCTCTATATACAAACCTCAACACCCAAACGATTTTTCATTGTACATTCTTTAGCAATAAATTGTTTATTTTTATATGTGTGTTTTAAATATTGGCAAATTGATATTTTTATAACTAATTGTATACGCAAAATTGTTGAAGCATGCTTTGAATTGTTTCATCTATTTCGAATTGGCACCGCATACAAAATTCATTTACAGTTCAAAAACCATAAAAACAAAAATTCAAACATAATTCACAGCTCATGAATTTATATTTAATCATTGGCTATTTATTGATTTAAGTGATTATCAAATTGAATTATGTATTATTAATTATGTTAATACCCAACCTGACCAGCGAGGAGTGTGGTTCGACGCGGGATCCGGCTAAATCCCATATCATTTAATTTGTTTGAGTTGTTTTGTGCATTGGTTATCAATAGTATTTAATTTTTCATTTGCCGCCTTTTCAGCAATTACAATTGTTTGCATATTCAAATAGTTTGTTAAACCAGCAGAAAAAAAATATAATTAAAACCACCAACAACCACGCCCACAGAGTACACTAGCGAACACTACTCAACAAAATTAAAATACGAATTTTTAATTAGTTGTCAAATTTTGCAAATTTGTTGTAATGAGAGTTTAAACATTTTAAATGTTTCACATTAATTATGTATGCAATTTGTATAAAAAAAAAAAGGAAACACAAAAATGATTTTCCACTAACGTTACCGACATCTCGTTCGCAGGTAATTCCAATAGTCTAGCCCAGCTCGTTGACAACGAGATTCCCTTGGCCCAAATGGACATGCCCGCTTACACGCAACAGACGGCAACGCAGACGCGCCAGTTCCGGCACCACAAGCAGCGCCAGCTGTCCAATGGCGCCTCGGCAGTTGCTGGAGACCTGGCATATGAAAACCAATTGGCCGCAGCGGGCAGCGAGGATGAGCTGGACAATGCCGATGTCGTTGTGGTGGGTGGCACAGAGGTTGTTGCTGCGGTGGCAGCCATTGCGGCCTCCAGCAAGGCGCGTGAAATGCGCAACCGCAACCGCAGCGGCAGCTACAGCAATCTGTTTGACGTGGACTTTGACGCAGCGGTGGTCACACAATCGCTCGCTGGCGATAGCCATAAGCCCTCTGCGGGCGCTGCACTCCTGGCAGCTGCCATCACCGGAGACCAGCATGCGCTAGCCAAGTCCGTCTCGCAGACGGAGAACATGTACAGCAATGTGCCGCAGGTTGCCGTCTCGCCGGCCACAGATGCCGCACTGCACGTTTACTCCAACATCATTGACGAACAGGCTCAGCAGCAGCAGCAGCAGCAGCGACAGCACAGCGAGCAGCTGCAGGCAACCGCTGTGCTGTCCTCGACGCTGCTCAGCGACGATCTCGACCTGGACGATCCAGTGAGCGCCTCGTTTGTGGGTGGGGGCCATGGGCATGGCCAACGCAAATCTGTTGGCGACGGCGCCGAGCAGACCAAGTCCGCAGATCGGCTGCGCATTCTCCACGACACGACAATGATTGACACGGCGCTCGATCTCGACAGCTTGGACGGCTCCAGTATGGGCAACAGCTCGCAGTCGTGCTTGGTGAAGTCAGCCAAGACGACGGCCAATTCCACTGGTGCGGCGATTGTCTAAACTCAGCTTCAATCATTAGTCGCGCATACCCTGTAAATAGCCTAGTATTTACCATTGCGCTTCAGCTTTTTAAATAGGCGAACATAGCACCAGCAGCAGGAGAGAGTATTACTAAACCTAATACTTGATCTGTCCATGTTTATTTTTAAGTTCAGATTTAATGTGCGGACACTTAAAAAAAATCGACCTATCAAGAAGCAACTAAAATATTACCTTAAGGCGTTACGCATTCATAAATATATAAATAAATATACATACAGTTAAAGAAAATAACAATTAAAGCAGACGAGTACATATACATATACAAAACAAAACAAAACAAAAAATACGTGGTGAACAATGTTAACAATTCAAATGCATTAAAAATGAATGAATAAATCCATACTATATTATTAACTGAAACTGTTTATACAATACACGCGCATTCATGTAAAGCAAACGTATATATAGCGCATATACATACAGACATACATACATATATACATACGTTGTATATGGTTAGTTATATAGCATATAATTTTTGTATATTTAAGTTTTTACAAATGGCAACGACGAGCGTGTTTTCCGTTCTTCAGAGTTTATTACAATTATCTGTAATAGCAACAAATATAAACGGAAAATTCGATGCAATATATTTGTATGTAAATCATGTTAAAAATAAATATAATACAAAATTAAATAAATCAAGTACACCACGAGAAATGTTAACAATTTAGGAGACAAACAACAGATTGACGTATTAAATGTTTATTTACATAATATACTATACTATGTAATTCCAATTAGGAGTATGTGCGTGGTGTACAATGTTATCTGAACATATAAATCGTGGTAAAGAATTTGAAAAAATGTTTAAAAATAAAAGAGTATGTTACGCGAAACTAATGAACTACAATTATACAAAGAATACAATTTATAAATAGAAAACATGAAAATTACTTGAGTTTCTATTGGGCATTCGGGCAGAAGTTAAAATTATTTTTAAAATAATCAAATTGGAATCAATCAATTGGGAAACCCAAAACCAATTCGGCTGACATGGAAATTGGTTGTACTTATTATTTATTATAAGTTGTTGTGGATTTGAAGACTACATTATTTAGAAATATTTGACAAATGGTTTGTTTAATGTTTATATTTTATTATTAAAAAATTAGCCGACATAGTACATGGATATTATTGATTATTCAATACATAAACAAATATGCATATGCCTAAAATATGTGCATTTACTCGTGAAGACATTTGCAAGTACATTATAAAAATATTTATATTTTTGCTGTCTTTTCGTTATATTACTATGTTGTGTATTTGCAGCTTTGGAAAATAAATTTCTACATTTATATTAATATTTTTCACCAGTCAATTTTCAAAAAAAAAAAGCTGAACTTGAATTTATGATGGTGTTACAAGATTTAATTTATATTCAATGCGAAGCAAATTGTTGGAGATATTTGTAAATATTTACATAAATATTAAGATACATTATTCATTTAGTAGCTGCCAATAATTATGTATCGGAATATTATAGATTTACTTAACTAACGTATTCGCTACACTTTTCGTACTTGAGCCGTGAAATAGGTAATATACGTACAATTAAAAGTGGCGTACAATTTTGAGAATATTAATAGCAAACTAGCAAACATAATCGGGTTACCAATAACGTACATGGAGCAATTTAGCAAGGATTAGCATAATATTAGCAATAAGCGCTTGCACTCCGCATCAACCGTGGAATCCAAGTGTTATTTTTACAATTAAATAAAAGGGCAAAACATTCGCTTAAATGTAACTCTTCTCCTCCCTACTTCCTCCATATGTATATCTGTGTCATGGTGTATGCATGGTAGAAGTTGCAGTAGCAGTAGCAAGTGCAGTTGCAGTTGTAGTAATTTATCGCCGGTAACGGCCCAAATACGCTTTGCAGTTGGGGCACGTGTGATGCACGTCCATGCAGTCATCAATGCAACAAGGTATCAAGCAACAGCCCAGCCAGCAACTGCAATTAACAAGAATAACTCTCCGTCAGACACGTCAGACATATATTAGTGAATGGCATTGTAAGCTTACCCAAGCAATGCAATTACAAAGCCGGACAAATAGGCAATCATGCCTGGTTCCGTGCGTGTCGTTGACTCAATCTCCGCATGACACGAGGGGCATATCATGTGTGTCGAGGTACGACCAATGGGTACCACTGTGGTCAATATATTTGTGCCGACGGTGGCAGGCGCAGCAACCGGCGTATACGGACCCACTGGCTTCACCCCGCCCACTGCCTCCAAGTACGATGGAGGGGCCGATGGCGGTGGAACGTATGTGAACGGTGGCGCATTGCCTGTGGATTTGCTCATGTTTTTAGGCGCAAAAAGTTCAGTAAATGCACGTGGTTAAAAGAGCTGCAAGAAAAGAACAATAACAAATGAATTAACAATTAATGATCAATTAGCAAACTACGAAAATCCCAAACTGACATGAGATTAGTTATAAATAGCACCACCAAATATCGATGATTCATGCCTAGATAAAGAGCACGGCCCACGAATTTTTTGATCTCGCATTTCGAAAGACTATGTACATCAAACATCAACAGAGAACAAGGCCAAAATTTTGTACTGGGAGGCACCGTTCTCATCTCTGAGAATAGTGAGATATATATTCTTTAGAGCATGAGGCAAAGCATGGAAAACCTAAGCAAATCAATCAGAATTAGATGTATCTAGCAATATGTGTGTATGTCCATTTTAAAAACGCATAAAAAGGGGTACATACAATATATCCATTATGTTCTAATTGAGCGTTTTTCATAGGGCTTAAGGAGCTTCATGTGACCATTTTAATTGAAATTTTCATTGAAGGCGCACAATGTAATTGGGCAGACATACAAACTCAGATATATATGTATATGTACATGAGAATATATAAGTTTGCTTGTGCTGACACGCAGCTACATCAATTAGCTATATCGTCAAGTTGTGTGTGCTTGTCGCGCTGATAAACTTTAAACACGCATATACATACACAAATAGGTACAAGATGAACTGAATATTGATAATTACGTATGTGAAACCAACACATGTGCTTGGCTACTGCTCCCAAGTAATCAATATGAGTGCCAAACTGTGATGGGAAGTTGTCAACAACAGCATAGCAGCAACAGAGAGCTTAACTCGGCTGGGGGAATGCAACTTTCCCCACCCAAAAGAGGCAGACAACGACTGGCAAGTGCGCACAGCGCACCGAGTGGCAACCGCAACCGGAAGTATTGTGATCTCGGGTTAAGGAGAACCATGACAACAACTGGCAGTGACAACTGGGCGTACAAACAAAATGGAAATCCAATCAACTGTCTGATTACTGGTGGGCGACAATTTAAGGGTATTGCAACAAACAGCACGACATGGCCAAAACGAGCCCACGTCAGCCACAAAGCTGATTTGATTCATAAAATGTGTTAATGTCATTAGCAGAATTTACAATTTCGCAATTTCTGTTAAATTGCGCTTGATTTGATTATTGTTGCTTCTGTTCTGTTGTTGGCTCTAAATTAACCCATATTATAAATTAGGGCCAGACAGACGTCACGGTCGCAGCTTATATTTAAAGATTCTGACAAGAGCTGATGACTATGCTCTCATTCTGCCGCTGTGACGTCATAGGCAGCATACAACAAGAGTAGAGTAAGTAATCACTTAAATAAGTAGTGGCAACAACACACAAACGGACCTATGTCAAACGCAGCTCTTGAAAGCTGCCTGCGTCATCCAAACAAAGTTTTCAATGAATCGGTCCCCAAAGTCGCCTCTTTCAATTGTGATGCATTCGAGCCCACTTTGCGTGCAATTCTACAATTAAACGTTGCTACAAGAGATGTATTCATATTCATACACCAGTATGTATGTATAGGACAACAGCTACAAGCTACAAATGAAGTTAAAGCTAATTTTTAAGCATTTGAAATTATGTAAATAATACTGTAAATAAATCTATAGAAACTTTTGAATAAAACAACAATGTGAGACAATGTGATTTGAACAGATGTTGCGGCGACTGCCTCGAAGATGACGTCGTCGTGCTATAATCAGAGTATAGCACGAGTATAGCTCGATTATAGCAGCCAAATATTGAATTTAGGTGTGTTTATGTTGCTCTACAGCAAGCATATTTTTAGCAACAAACACACATACACACAAACAGGTGTGTACATCAAATCTACATATATATATATAGAATACAATTTGTGCTGGGTGTGCATCCTACATTGTTATGTATATTTAAAATTCATTTGAATTAATAACCGAATTTTAAGTAAATTTCACTTTTTGAGTGCAGTAAATAATTGTAATTATATATGTACATACGTATGTATGTATGTATGCACACATACACACACAACTGCCAAAAGCATTGCGAATGTGTTGGTAACGCTACCACTTTTATTACGAGACGAAAATTGAAAAATATTTAATAAACGAGCCTGAAATAGAAAAAAGTAACACACACAAACACACAGTACGCAACTTGTTTTTAAAGAATCCAGCATATAAGTAATTATATATCTACACAGGCATACATATGCATGAGTTCATATTCAATACAAAATAAATACATAAGCATGTAAATATGCATATATATATATAATTTTTTTTTATACACGCATTTCATTTTGTAGAGGTAAAAGGTGATTGGGCACACCCGACCTTCATATCGAGACTACTTGTCCTCATTTACAATAAAAATATACATATACATTTTTTAATGTACGCAAAATCTTGTTAATATTACCTCGAATATAGTTAAACCGAGCAAACTTTCGCACAACAACACGACGATGGCAACACGCTAACTAGAGATGCAAAATTTGAGTACAACGATCAAGATATCGAACTATCGATTAACATACAGTTCAGGGCTGCAGCAGCAGCGATGTGTTTGCGATAGCCTTAACTGCTCTTAATGGGCTATCGAATAAACTACACACAATTTTGTGACTGTGGGAATCCTGCCGATTTGTTTATGTTGCTGGAATTTGTTTTATGGACTCGAATCAGATGTTTGTGCCATGCCCATGTCCGGTAAACACACGCCCGACATTGCCGAGCTACTGCCGGTGCGCCAGTACCGCTGCGAGCACTGCAGCGACCAGGTATTCGGCAATCAAAGCCACTATCAACTGCACCTGCGACGACGCCATAAGTTGATAGCTATAAACCACCTGGCAGCCGTGACAGCTTACCATTGTCCAGTGCAGAAGTGTATTTACCATGCTGAGTGTCGAGGTGACCGCAGCTTTACGAGTCTTAAGCTCCTGCGACAACACTATCAAAAAGTGCACATGGTCAAGGAGTTCAAATGCAACATATGCAATGAAAGCTTTTTGCTCGCACATCATTTAGAGAAGCATCTGTGCTGCGCATCGTACGCGTGTCCCGTCTGCGGGCTCACCTATTCGAACAAGACAGGCCTACAGACACATATGCGACGGAAAAAACACCTAAGCACACCCAGCTTCAGTGACGTGGCCAAAGAGACACCTGCCAAAGACGAGTCCAAGTCCAAAGTAGCAATACCTACTTTAAGTGCATGGAAAAAGTTGGAGGAAAACTCTTCCAATGCAGCAGGTCAGCCCACAAGCACAGGCGAGGCGCTTTCAGATGTAACTATTAATGTCCCTACGATGGAAACTATACCTGCAATGGACTCGCCCATGCAACCGTCATACTACTGTTTGCCGGATATCGAGATTCCATATGCCCTGCAAACCGCAACGCAGACTGAGGATAGCATCGACATGGGCGTTGCAATACAAAGCCATGAGAATGAGTTGCAGATGCCCAATTTTACAGATGAGGAGGTGGAACGACTGTTGCGTGATATGCAAACTCAAACTGATGAAGTTGATCTAGAGGAGATCGACATGAACCACGACGGGCTGGTGCCCCTTCTGAGAAACATACAAACCCAGACGCTTGACAATAGACAAAACCAAGGCACAATGACCGAACTTGACCTGGAGACGAAGCCGGAGTCCCAGCAACAGAACAGCGACTATGTCGCTTACGGGGAACAGGAAACGATGTTTGGCGCACAAACCTCGGCGCACATGCATACCCAGACCTGCGACGAATTATTTGAGGAGCTCGGCTTGTCGCACATTCAGACCCAAACGAACTGGCCCGATGATCTCTACAATACGCAGCACACGCAAACCTGTGCTGAAATGCTGGACGAGCTGTTGGAGAACTTTCAATCGGCTTGTACGCAAACCAGGTGGTTGGATTGGCAGGAACCCGAAGGCGCTGCCGAGTGATTGTAAATAAAATACAAATCTCCAAGTTATTAACCCTAACAGTCTACTTTTACTGGTCAGACTTATTTCACATTTAAAAGTTTACAAGAGAATAGGTGACATTTAGATAGTCTTATGGACATGCTTATTTTTGTACATCTGTCCGTAGTTAAGTTGCTTTGGCCTTCTCTTTGCTAGTCCTGGTCAGCATCAGCTCAGAGCACTGGAAAAAGCAGTAGCTGCAAAAGGTTAGTGCCAAATAGTTGCCCACGCCGCTCAAGTAGGCGCCGCGCATCAGAAACCCGCCGATTTCCTGGCCAGCAATAAAGTACACATTGGAGAAGGCGGCGGGTATAAAGAGCTGAGTGGCCAGCAGCGCATGCAAACGCTGGGCGCCGCCGGAGCCAAAGTGCTGCAGGGACCATTTTTGGTAGGCGGGCCGCGACACTAACGCCTTGTAGATCTTCTCCGCTGCCAAGCACACGAAATTCAGCACGCTCCAGATGAGCACATAGGTGTAGCAGCCATGCCAAATGAACACAAATGCAAAGGTGAGCGCAGTGGCGCACAGCTTGGCTGCCACAGAGGACTTCCTGCCGCACAGCTCTGCATAGATGTGTCTGAAGAGGAACTCGTAGAGTCCCTCATCAAAGTACTTCCACATGTCCGAGTAAAAGTGAATGCGTCCGATGCAGCGCGGCCGCTTGGGCGCCGCAATCCCATCATTCTCGGCAAAGGCAATGCCAAGTCCGTAAGTGATCACGTAAAAGATGAAAAAGAACTGGCCTATGAAGTAGCCAGCGGCATGCTGCCAAAACACCGACTCCATCATGGCCACCGCACGCACATCTCGCGTCATGTGGTGGATGTAGAAATAGTGCAGCGACCACTGCATCATCAGCCACCAAAAGCCGACTCGCAGCAGGGCCACAAAGAATCTGCGCCACTGCTTCACGAGAGTCAATTCTCCACTAGTGGTCTGTTGCCTAAAGCGCTCGTAGCTGATAAACGGTCCATAGGTGAGGCAGGGAAAGTACATGCTGTAAGCCAGGTACTCAGTAAGGTCGCCAGAGCCAGCGCTCGTAAACGAGTAACTGCAGCCGCGCAACAAGCACCAGGAGAGGGTGACTATTACGATGACGTACTCCGCATAGCCGACCTTGTCCAGCCACCATCGGCTGGTTTTGGCGACGTTGATGGCCCCAATCCAGGCAGCGGTCAGTAGCCAGGTCAGACGCTTTGACCCGCCGTGAGAGGCTGTGAGGTAGTAGCTGGCCAGCAGAGTGGCAAACATCGCCACCGATGTCCAGTGCATATTAAGTGCGATTGCCAAGGCGGAGACTGCAACATGTCCATGCCGCCGCAGACTGGGCCACTTCCAGCGCGAGACGCCACTGACGAGCGCATGCAACAGGTAGTAGGGCCAGAATTTTGCAATGTAATCCGTGAAGTTTTCCAATTCGTCATTGCTGTCGTCGCGCAAGCGGACCACGTCATCGCCTTGCAGCAGGCGCCAGCCCTCGGCGAACCGGAACTCGGTCGAGTTTAGGATGCGATCGCGCAGTCCGTAAATTTTGTACAGGCCAATAACAATGTAAACGATATAAATTGAAAAGTAAACAATGATTTCGAATCTGCTTAATAAGCCGGCAGTCATTACGGTATCGATAATTGTGCAGTAGTATCGATAGAGATGGGAGCGTGTCGTGCCCATACCACATTAAGCGAATTTTTTAAATAATGTATCTATATTGACTGCAGATTGACAAGTTCTTGTTAATAAATATTTTTAAATATATTTATATGGGATCTACTTAAACCGGGTGGCTCAACTGTCATAAGAATAACGTAATTTGTCATGCTCAATCTATAAGATAGATTTTATAAACAATTTTAATGACATTTTTAACTTAAGGCATAGTTATTCCTACAGGGATTCAAATAATGCGTACTTAAAATGAGAACTACGTTTAAGTGTAATGTACATGAATGTGTGTACGAATGTATATATGTATGTATGTATGTATATATGAGTTTTTAGTTGAGAACATCTTCATCCTCTTCTTCCTCTTGTTCCTCCTTCACTTTACGCTCCGCCTCGGTAACACGGCGTTGCAAGTGCCGCCAGAGCGTGCTCTTGGGTATTTCGAAGAGATTTGCCGCATGGTTTTGGGACATGCCATCGTTTATGCAAGCGTGCACCGCCTTGGCCAGCTTGTCGCGCAGCTCGTCTTTCGGGGTGCTATCCCGCCGCCGGCAGGAAACGAAATCGGGCAGACGACCTTGTGCCGCCAGCCGTACTTTGTGCCGGTGCAACGTCGACATGGGTATGTGCAGATCCTGGCTAATGCTCTTCAGCGAGTCGCCGCTCTTCAAACGCTCGTATGCCTCCGATAGCGATGGCTTTTCCCGCTTTATTCGCATGTAGGCTGGATTGGAGCGTACCCGTCGCCATAGCACGGTTTTCGATATGTCGAAACGATCGGCGGCCTTTTGAAGACTGATCCCTTCATGGAGCACTGCCGCAGCGGCCAGATCAAGAGCGTCATTGATATCGTCCTTCATTTCCTTTTTGAGTGCGGCCTGCTGTATATGTTGTTTGGTCATTGTCCTTTTTGTAACCTTCGATGAAGGCGAACGCTGGCGAGACTTTGTTTTTAACATCTTCATATCTAGCTGAACTTTGTGTGGCTTGACATCGAGGAGCTCATCATCTTCTTCCTCCCCAGCATCGCCTTCGTGCATTCCATCTTCGGTCATATCAACATCCCCATCCGCATCTGCGGTCATTTCTATTAGAGGATCTGCGGAGGCAACATACTCCTCCTCGATCAACTGAGACTCGGACTCGTCGTGCTCGTCAGTAACATCAGCCTCCACATCCTCGTCCCCCAGCTCACCGGTGGCCACAGCTTCCACAACAGCCGAGGTCCCCGATACACCCAACTTGGCCACTGATGATGCAGACTGGGTGATGGTATATGTTCCCGTGTTCTCCGTTAATATGTATTGGTTTCCACTGGTTGTGCCGCCCATGTGCTCAATGGAATACGTGATTTTGGGCTGATCACCGTACATATCCAGGAATTCTAACGTTCGGCCATCATGCTCGTGGTGCTGGTGTTGTGCATTGGCGAGCACAGCAGTTCCCACTTCCAATTTACCGACCACAGCGCCAGGTTCTTCTTCCTCCTCTTCCTCCTCCATGAGAGCTGTATTCGCGATGTGTAAGCCGCTTATTGACTTGGCCGCCTCGACAGCCATGGCGCCGCTGATAACATTTGAGGTGGTCACGGCTGTGGGATTGGTTTCGAAGCTAATGGCCGACTTGATGCCCAACAGATTGATGGCCTCCAAAAACTCGGTGAGCAGGGCAGAGGGTAAGCTGGTTTCACCCATGTAAATAAACGACAACATGCTCTCGAGCAGCTCACCCCGGATATCAGGCAGGATAACAGTTGCCTCCTGGCCGGCGGGCAAATCGACCAGCAAATTGCGCATCAGATCGCTGCAAGTGCTCAGCACGAAGAGATGGGCGCGCACACTGATGCCGTCTTTGGCCACGAGTAAGACCTCGCATTGCTGATTGTTGCTCTGCTGGTCCAGCAGAACGCGCTGTATATCCATAATTGTGGACGAGTGGCCCATCCATTTTAGGTGATTCTGAAGAAAGAAATAGGAAAAATCGAATGTAAACAAATCGGAAGCTAGACGCTGTTTGTTTATACATTTGTTCCAAAAACCATTACCATTTTCGTTTGTTGTGTTTTATTTTCCAAAAATCGGATTCTATTCTATTCCAGAGCTCGAAGCGAAACGCGACGAAAATGGAGAGCGTTTAGGGTTGTCAAAAGTGATGACAGTTTTAATGCTACTACACTTTCAAATATTTGTTCTTTAAAATTGTACAGCAAAAAAAAATACAAATCATAAATATAAATATTATCTTTGAATGCATTTAAAAAATAAGTTGGTTACATTAATTAAAACATTTTTCCACAACAATTCAGCACATTGATGGCAACACTGCAAAATTTGCGTTTGGTGGTTCATCAAATAGCGGTAAGCTCCAAAAAGAACTTGTTCATATTGTTCTGTTCAGCATATTCCAGTTATGCAGTAGTTTGCTACAAGATTACAAATGTAATTTAAAAACAAAAATTAAATAATGACTTCATGATTGGTAATTAATAATATTAACTAAGTAAGATCAACTCAAACTCCAGTTTATGTAACGGTTACTAAAATGAAAGATTACCCAAAATTATTAACTTAAATACCAATTTAATTGAACGTTCTGTACCCACAGTACGGAATTACCGTTATAGGAAACATATGAAAAAATACATACATATGTGATCAACTTCAACGATCTAGTTCAGTTGATAAAACTAATTTACTCAACACTGGCACGTTGACGTTTTGTTATTACATAAAGTGTCAAATATTCTGCAGATTATTGGATTTGTACTCCAATATTTAGATTAAACGAGCGTATGGCCGCACTAATTAGAAATCTGGGTGCCAGAATTGCTTCTGTCGCTTTGACGGCCAAGCATGGTAACTGTACATCATTCTGCACACGTCTTCAACAATAATTTATACATTTATTTCCCCGCACAGTGGTGCCCGCAGGAACAGCTGCCGTGCGTATGCAAAGTACTGCACCAGTAGAAGCCAAAGCACCGGAGAAGCGTGAGTAGTTCAAGTTAATATATTTTACTGAAAAAATAACATGTATTTCGGCTTGGCAGCTACGGTACGGAAGCCGGACGCAGCTGCTCGCACCAGTCTCTCAGAATTTGGTCGATATGTTGCCGAGTGCATGCCCAAGTATGTGCAGAAGGTTCAATTGACCTCTGGCGATGAGCTGGAGGTGCTCATTGCTCCGGATGGTGTTGTGCCCGTGCTTCAGTTCCTTAAGGACCACCATCAGGCACAGTTTACCAATTTGGTGGATATTGCTGGCTTGGACGTACCGTGCCGTAAAAACCGATTCGAGGTTGTCTACAATTTGCTGTCGCTGCGATTCAACTCGCGCATTCGGGTTAAGACCTACACTGATGAGCTGACCCCTCTAGATTCGGTCTGTGAAGTGCACAAGGCGGCCAACTGGTATGAGCGTGAGATTTGGGACATGTATGGTGTCTTCTTTGCCAATCACCCAGATTTACGCCGGATCCTTACTGATTATGGATTCGAGGGTCATCCACAGCGCCGTGACTTCCCGCTGTCCGGCTATGTTGAACTGCGCTATGACGACGAGAAAAAGCGTGTCGTGTGCGAACCCCTGGAATTGGCGCAGGAATTCAGAAAGTTTGACTTATCGGCACCGTGGGAGCAGTTCCCAAATTTCCGAAATGCAAACCCACCAGCAGAGGTGGTGGAGCCAGCTGCGGCTCCAGCTGCAGCAGCAGCTAAGAAGTAAGCGAACCGATGTGCCGCATTGAAAGTTTGCAGCTTTGTTGAATGGTAATTAGATGAAAACATCAATAAAACGATATATAGAAATTGTAAATTTTAAAAACAATGATTTATTGATAATCAACGGCACACCACAAAAAAGTTTAACCTTTTAGTCAGGCTTCAGGAGTCCGGTTCTAATAGTACGAAAATAGACAAAGTCAAGTTCTATAAAATATGCTTTTACAATTTGGAAATTTATGTCAATTTTGTTTTTGATTCATTTTTCAAATTGTACACACACCAAGAGTGCGTATATTGTTTTTCTTAAATTCTCATGAGCTGGCTAAAAATTATATTTAACGAATTACAACATCAAGATATAACGCTGTTCTTATGAAATTGAATTTGAATTTCAATGTTTGTAACTTGGTAATTCAAACTTTGTACTCTCATTTAATATATTGTCAAATCCTGCACAAATGTTACCAAGCTTTACTGAACAGTGGAGAAATGTTGACAATTTGATTAGATTTTTTCGATTTGCAGTCGCGATTTACAAAATACTTATTCACGTTTCACAAATGTGCTTGATTAATGCATAATCAGATGCATACGCATATGTATGGGTTATCTTACTACACTTACAAAGACAGTTTTCAACAAAAATTCAGTTAACCAGGTTTTATCCTATTGAAAAATCGTGCGCCTGCGCAGCGGTGCCTGGCTTTTTTAAGGCGTAGTGACGCCTACAATGCTAATTTTGTTTTTTTTTTGGCGGGAAGTTTATAAGTTTGTAGTTCTACATAGGTGTATACCATATATATATATATATATGTGTGTAACTGTTGATTCGAGCTTGATGTGTACAACTACCATTTAGATGCACCGCTGATTTATTTCTTGATTTATGTATTTTTGTTTCTCCAATTTTGTACAAGAATATACATACACATACGTACGTAATAATAATTTTACATTTACATAGCTCGTTTTACGATTAGTTTAAAATGTTTTTCGTGCATTTACATTGACAAACAGACATACATGTTCGCATATGAATGCGTCGATGTACATGTATGTACTCTTTACATCACTGCGCCCAGTGGGGGCGCAGGTACAAAACAAATTTTGCTGCGCTTCGATGCGCGTGAACAGCCCTTGTCCGGGTACTTGATCCGTTCCGGACAGTGGGACTGCGACAAATGAAAAATTTCGATGCAGGATGAAATGTGTGCCGCTGAGCGAACCATTTTAGTTGGCGCTGCAGCGCACTTCCTGGCGACAAACAACAAATTCGACAGACGCCCATTGTGGAATGGTCCGTCGTGCCACAAATACAAATGTGTGATAGCCAAAGCACTCGATTCCACGGTGCGGCTTATATCGATTCGGTTTTCGTGTAGAGCCGTGCGGCGCCACCAGCTGACGCATAGGCGGCTCCCTTGCTGCTGCTGCCGCCGCTGGTGTTCGCCTGGCTTTCGCTGCTGCTGCTCGCGGCGGCCGCCTCGTTGTTGAGCCGCTCGTGGTACTCCTGGAAGCACGGCACGATGCATAAATTCGTTTGACACTCGGGACAGTGGTATTTCGTTTTGCGTCGCAAAATTCGACCATGTCCATCGATGGTATTCCAACAGAAATTACAGCCCAGCGCTGGACCAGGACGAATGACGGGACAATGACTAGAACGTGGATTCTCCAAGGTAACGATTTCACGTTGTGTCTGCGGGCACAATTGAACAAAGAGATTAACAAACAGTTTGGAATGACATATAGCTCACATGTATATACGTACCTGTGGAGAAGACACCGAGCGCTGTAGTTCCTCGTTCTTCACGCGCAGCGTGGGCAAATGCTCAAATGAACTACTCGTCGTCGTCGTGTGGCCGGGATGCAGGTGAATGCTGCTGCTGCTGCTGCTGCCGGTTGACTTGGAGCTGCGCAACTTGTTTGCACCGCCATTGGCCGTCTCGGCCTTTGCGCTGCTGCGCTCCACAATGTTTGTGTGCGGCGAGTGCGGCGAGCGTCGTTCCGGAATGGGAGATGGCTCCGTGCTGCCTCCGTATGTTGGCGAAAATGGCTGGCGACTGCTGCTGCTGCTGTTGAGGCCAGCCGGCGGTGACGTCACCACCGAGACTGGCGTGCCACCTGAGTTTGTGGGCGTGGCTGCCGTCTCGCTTGACGAGGCCGTGCACGTAACCACGCGTGTTGGCACCAGGTACTGCGACGAGCCGGCTGGCGGCGGCGAGCCGGAGGCATAAATTGACTCGGGCAGCGAGATATGATGTGGATGATGCAGTGCAGCTGGCGGCACATAGTTCGCATTGCTGCCAGACAGCGGATGCGAGTATTGCCGATGTAACGGCGCAAACGGATTACTGCCCGTGATGCTGCCAGTGCTGGTTCCGTGCAGCGAGTGCTGCCGCGGCAGCAGCGGATCCGAGTGCTGCTTGATCAGATACGGCGTGCTGGGCGGTACGCTAAGCAGGTGCGGGGCCGGAGATGCCTGGCTGGGCGCAGGCTCGGACGCGTGCCGCTCAATTCGAGGCGGCACGGTCAATAGATGATGATGATGGTGCTGAGCCTGGTGATGGTGATGATGATGCGTCGAGTAGTCCCTGGCTATGGCGCTGGTCGTGCCCGCCGCATTAAACGGATCAAAGTCGAGCGTCGTAGCGGCCGTGTCCGGCGAAATCTGATTGGTCGACGACAGGCTGTCGCTGTCGCGCTTCACGCGCGGCTGTCGCGTCAGCACGCGATTCCGCTTCGAGCCCATCACGGCCGTCGACTGCGGCGTCTGCAGATCCGTGGCCGTCTCCGTTTCGCTCGGCGTGCGCTCAAAGCTGCCGCTGCTGCTGCTGGTATTCGTGCCCTGGCTATGGCTGATGGCCAGCGTTGGATGATGCTGCGAGGCGTGCGCCGGACTGGGCTCTGCAAGCAGAGAATGCAATTTAACTATATATTAGTATCTGATGGCAATCATCATGGGTATTTCGGTTAAGTCACAGGCATATATTTATATTTATATTTTTTGAAATTTTATTCGTTTCTTGCACATCGAAGCCTAGAGTCTAAAAGGTTCGTTCGTTAGTTACATTATATCGTACATATTTGCGTAACTTATTTTACAGTCGTTTCATTTACTACCGCTGACTAATAGTACATTAGATGTAAATAATTAATATATATATATATATAACTATATATGTTAAACACATACACACAACTACCATAGTTATTGGTACTTTGCAATTGTAGGAAACAGAGTTAGTCATAATTATTGTTTATGCTATTTTTGTTTTGCGTTGTTTTTCGTATTATTTATGAATTCGTATATTGATTTGTTTGGTTTGGTTTGGTTTTTGTTGGCGTGTGTAGAACTATGCATCTAGTTGTAGGAATTAAAATGCATTACCAAAGTTATACGTTACAATTACAAATGACTTCTAACAAATCACGCTTAATTCTTAGTATGCCTTGCGGCAATATAAAAAGTTCTCTATTTTTTTTTTATTACATACATATTTATAAGTATTATTTTTTGTTTTTCCTTTTAATGTATATGTATTGTATTAAAAACACACTATTCTTATTCGTTTTCCATTTACTTTCTGCAGTCTCCATTTAGGATTTTGGGTGGTTACGAGTTATCTTAGTTTTGTATATTGCGTATATGGCTTGCCCATTTAGTCCTATTTTATCGTATGCGTATATAAAATGTACATAAAATATGTACAATAAATCAATCCCAAAACTATTAAAACAAGAATCCCTTTAAGATATGTCTAGTATGTGTAAAATTGCACTCCAAAAAATTTCAAAATAAAACCAAACGATGAACATTCGTACATCAAATCCGTGTTTTTGAAAAATAATACATATACGGATATATTTTTAAACCAAAAAATATTATGGGAATGGGGTGTAAACGTATGTTTCGCCAATATTGAAGTGAATTTTATCATTTAGCGGTAAATACACAAAACAGTCTCTGGACATATTGTTGCTTCGATAAGCATTGGTTTTGGGGTCATTCGTTCGGTTGGTGGTTCATAAAAATAAAAATCCATCCCAAAATCGAAAATACAAAATGAATGCGTACATTTACAAATATATATATATATATATATATATATATTGGTACGTACATATATATCATACATTATTGAGTTGGCTTAATTAAATATTTGATGGTTAACTTCTCTTTTATTTTTTATTTTATACGGATTATAACATTATCCGTCTAACGACAGACCCTTACCCCATCAACTAGATACAAACATTCATTTTAACTAAAACTGATTGGCCTTTAACTATACACAAATATATATAGATGTAAATGTATGTAGAAATACATATTGAATTATGCGAGTTAGAATGTATACGTAATAAAGGTTGCTTTTGTAACACGAGTGCCGGGATTATAGGGGACTACATCGATGATGAAAATAATGAGGCCATTTTTAAGTAGTTTATATTTAAAAAGTTGTATGTACATGCTAGCTAGTCGATACATAAATCATTTGCTTTTCGATGATTAACACTAATAAAAATGTATAAATTTATGTACAAATATAAATTGTGGATACATATACAAGTACTTTACTACCGAATCCTTAGTTAACAATGGTACAAATAATGTTCGGCTCGAAACATTTAGCTTAAGGAATTAAGTTCTATAAATTATTACATATGTGTTGTGTCGGCGCACATCTGCTTAACTTAAGGGGCACTAAATCGTAGTGGATTCTGTTCATTCCATTGCTGAAATTCCATAATCACCTATTTCAGAGTTTAATCCCTGTGGGTTATGCCTATTTCTGTAGTTCACTAGTAGCTGCCGTTGCTCTAATACCTGTATCGAGAGTTACACTTTGCACGGCTGCGCCTTGGGGCTTAGGATTTGTCTAAGTATTGCAGGCCAGTGTTGACCAGCGGCGCTAGCGTACTGGCGACCAGCGGCGGCGGCTGTGGTGTCGCCACTGTTACAAAATTATTAAAAAGAAACGCGGTAGCCGCTGCGCTATGCGCAGTGCCCATTGCTGAGACCGAGACGGGCACGGCTGATATGCTCATTGGTTCTGGCTCGTTTGCTGCCATCACAGCGGCCGCCTGCAGCAACGTGGCTGGCCCTGGCCCGTTTGCAGACTCGCCGCTGCCGCCGTTCAGTTGGTCAACCTGCAGAGGCATTACACCTGCCGCGGCGGCGGCAACAACGCCCATGTGAGTTGAAATCGTATTCTATATTGAGTTGAAGTTAATACTCTGTAGATTCATTGCTGCGGCCGGATTAACGTTGATTGTGCCCGCTCCCGTGGCAGCGGCGGCTGCGCCGGCGCCAGTCGCATCGATATACCGCTGCCGGGACATGGTGTGCACGTTTGTGGGTGAGTCCATGTAGCGTGCATCGAAGAGGCTCATAACGCCGATCGTTGGGTGCGTGTTGGTGCCTCCGGCTGTACTGGCCGCTGCCGCGCTGGCGTGATGTGGCGTGCACATCAGCGATGGCGTGGGCGTCTCCGCCTGGGGCGGTATCTGCATGTTAAGCGCGGCTGTCTGAGCCGCGGCAACGGCAGCTGCAGTTAGTTGATCATATGTTTCGTTGGTCGTATCATCGCCGGGATTTGTGGATGGTGTAGGCGAGGGCGACAGGTTAGGTTCCTGCTTGACAACGCGCGCCTTAATGCTGGGCCTGGACACTGGGTAGCCGCGTTTCTTGTACTCCAGCCAGAGCGTGCGATTGTTCACTCCGTACAGTCGGGCAGCCTTGCAGAATCCAATGCCTCCGGTTCGAACCGCCTCCAGAGCGCGGATAAAGTTCTCATCGCCTTGGGGATTGACTGATCGCTTGCGCTTCACCACCTGACTACTACCACCGCCACCTCCACTGTTGCTGTTTCCACCGCCGCCAGCGCTGCCCGCACTTCCACCCGCGCTGCTACCGCCGCCGCCCACGCCCGAGTGCACCGGCGACTGCGTGGGCGTCGGCCCCTGACTGTACACGGACTGCACAATATTGGACTCGTTGGGCGACGTGGGTGACAAATTTTGCGCTCCCGTTGCATAACCGCTGACCAGATTATTCACGGTTATGATTTGCGACGAGTACGCCTGACCAGCTGTGGCGCCCTGTTGTTGCTGCTGTTGCTGCTGCTGGTAGTGAAGCTGCTGCAGGTGCTGTTGTTGCTGCTGCTGCGTGGCTTGCTGCTGGGCTTCGTGTTGCTGTTGCTGTTGGCGCTGATCGTTGGTGCCGGCGGTACCGACGCCGGCACTGCTATTCGCGCCGCTGTTTTGATTGCCGCCGTTGCCATTGCCAATCAAGTTGGACTGGCAGGTGGGCATCGAGAAGCGCGAATAGTTTGAATCAACAACTGTCCACTGCAGACCTGGGAAGGGGAGAGAGAGAGAGACAGCGTAAGATTGGTTTTGTCTTTAGTAGGGGTTTGAAATTGAAATTTACTCTCTATAAATTTACTCTCAATTTGGGGTCGGGGCTCATCATTTGGCCAAGATCTGACATTGGAAATAGGGGCAAACCATTGGACAACAGGTATGGTACAGTTTATATAATAGAATGGTATTGGTATCGGTATCGAGTAGTAGAAAGATTGCTAATGCTAAATCATTATCATTCGAAAACCGCTCTTCAAAATGCTTCCCCACAAAAAAAGAGGAAAAAATTAAAAAAAAAAAAAACATTGGCAAACAAAAGAGTTTAGTAATCAAAACGACAAAAAAGAAAGAAATCAAATAAGTAAAATACAGTTATTTAGTTTTGGACTCTTTGCTAGCTCTCTCCCATTCCCAAGTTCAGGTAGGATTTCATTTTTGAATAGTATACACAATAGTTAATTATATACATACAAATGCATTAATTTCATGTAATACAATTATTTTTAATCGCACTTAATCGGTAAACGGTAGTCTTTATGCTTATGTTTCATATTTAGCTTTAGCATTCATTTCTCCAAGCGCTTTGGATCGCACTTAAATTCTTTGAACGTATGTGTTTTGGGTGTGTGCGTGTGTGTTTGTGTAGCTTTGTGTGTGTGTCTATATGGAAGGCATGAGATGTGAATGAGCGATAGCAGAGTAACAACAGGAGTAGCTACAGTTGATCAAATTCATAAGAATGAAATAATGATAATGATAGCAAAATCAACAACAAAAACACAAAACGAAGGGACCAAATAGAGCTCCTCGACTCGTCTCGTATGGACAGCCTGTTGCCAATAGAAAGTACAACCCCTTAATGAAGCATGATCTGGCGTATGATTTTTATGTAACAGTGTTTCTTCTTTTTTCTTAGCACAAAGATTAATGTACTTTTATTATCTCTAAGGCACATTTCACTTAAAAAAATAAATCGCACATATTGTATTAATAACGTACTGCTTGATTTCGTAACTTTGAATGTATTTGGTATTTGTTTAAGAAATGTTTGAATTTCTTAATTAATTTAATTTTTTGTTTTTCACAATTTTGCTTATTCTGGTTCTAGTGTGCGATTCATTTTAATTACACTGTACATACTGCAGCCCAGCTTGTCACTGAGGATTTATAGTTTAGTTAGCGGACTTACCAGAATGCGATGATTGCGAATTGGGCGCGTCGTGTTCCGATGGTGTCGTAGTACCAGAAATGTCCAGAGGCATCGATTGATTTACGCTGCCGATGTCCACTTCCGGCTTCTGCACGTTGACCAATAAAGAATGGAAAAAATAAGTTTAGTAAAGTGCTCGGCAATTGAAATAAGCTTAACGTGACCAATTTCATTACAATTTGCATATGTATGTGTCCGTGAGCGTCGTCCAGATCCGAATCCTGCGGCTGCTGCTCTAGTTCAGTGCTCGCCGACTCCTTAAGCAGCTTGGCGGTGTGCATCGAGTGACCCGCGAGGCTACCCAGTGCTGCGGTCGAGTTACTGCCCGCGCCTCCGCCAAAAGACATTTGACTCATCTGTGCCAGACTGAGCCCCGGAGCGCTACCAGCGGCACCAGCTGCATCAAGGGAGCTGTTGTGCTGCTCCTCCGAGTTGTTTCGATCACCAGAGCCTGCAAATTTCAAAAGCAAATTAGCTACAATCTCCTATATTCACTCTACAATTCACGTGCTGGCCGACGATTCTTTACCCAAGTCGCACTCACCGTTATTCGAGGATTTACGCAAGCGCTTGCGTCGCGTGGCCGGTGAGGTGCCAGCACTAAGCGGCGATGGTGATCGCCTCAATTGATGATGATGCGTCTGTGAACCCTGCGCTTGGCTGCCCTGCTGTTGTGGTTGGTGATGATGATGGTGATGGTGATGCTGCTGCTGTTGTTGTTGCTGTTGTTGCTGCTGCTGTTGTTGTTGCTGCTGCTGTTGTTGTTGCTGCTGTTGTTGTTGTGCCTGCTGCTGTTGTTGCTGCTGCGCCTGCTGTTGCTGCAGTTGTTGCTGTAGCTGTTGCTGATGATGCTGCTGGAACTGCTGCGCCTCGCTGGTACTCCATAGTGAGTCACCAGCACTACTGCTACCGCTAGCGGCTCCCAGACTGGATGCGGCTGCACCAGCATTGGCTCCAGCAACATTTGCCCCAGCCTGGCCGAGCAGCTCAGTGGCCTCGCTGGAGGACTTGCTGTCGGACTTGGTGAGGTTGGCCGGATCAGTGGGCATCTCGGCCAGGCCCTTTATCTTGAGCATCTCGGCCGTTTTGAGTATGTGTGGCAGTTGTTCCTGCGACACATTTACCTCGCCGTAGTACATAAAGTCCACCATCGTCTTGAGATCATCGTACTGCACGTCCTTCAGTATGACAATCGGATGCTGGCACGGATTTGTCGTAAATAGTGCCTAATAAGAATTAAGTGAAATAGTTGCAAGTTTAAAAACTCAATTAAATCGAAAGCCTTTCACTCACCTGAAAGTACGAGCTGCACGCAGAGAGCACTATTTTGTGGGCCTGCAGCTGACGGCCCTCCGCGGCAAGCGTGACATCCACCAGCGTCCCATTATGCAGCAGGGAAGAGCAGACAGATATGAAGTTTGGCTGGTGATTGTTCCAGCGCAGGCAGAACTGCTGCACAGACATTGTCAGCGTCAGCGTCTACGCAAACCAAAACAATGGGCGATGCTGTTGCCGCTGCCGCGTACGTTGTCTCGCGGCAGCAACAACAATGTGTCGAAATACCAGCGAGATACCAACAATGCCAAGGCAAGCCAATAACAATTTCAATTCCAAAGCGAAATGACGAAAACACGCTGATAACAACACTTTTTATCGCCTATTGATTTTTGTTTTCTCCTTTTAGTTCCGTTGTTGTTGTTGCTGTTGTTTTTTCGCTTTAATTAAAATTTATGTACAATATTTTCGGGGGGCGCCTTTAAGTGATGTTGTTGTTCTTGTCGGTGTCTGTTGGTGTGAATGTATGTATGCACACACAGGCATATGTGTACATCTATATGAACTTTTGCGTTTGGCGGCGGTTTCTATGCCGCACTGTTATACACATACACAGATGCACGCATCTTATGTACTGCTAAAATGGGAATAAATGCAAATTAAATATTATAAGTATATAAGCGTTTATTTAAAAAAACAACAACAACACACATTTACATGTAAAGTTGTATATATATATATACACATATGTATTTATTTGATAAGAACAAAAAAATTCAAATTTGTTTGGATTAGCATATTCTTCTTGTTCTTATTTTTGGTTTAGTTTCAAGCTATCTCTTCTTGCTCACGCGCGCACTGTTTCGCTCTTTCTTTCTGTATCACAGGCTGCGCCGCGCTCGCTCTTACAACAAAAACAGCACTGGCAACAACAAAATAAGTATATATATAATTATATGTATGTGTGTGTAATTATACAGTCGCGAATGGCAAACGCACATACACACACACGTAAACACTCGTATATATACATACACTGGCAGATGCTCGGAAATTTAACAGAAAGTATGTGTACTGTTTTTTGCCTTAAGTTTTATTTTTAATGAAAACGTAACGAAATCTAATACATAGGCTTTATGGCTGATGTGCGCTAGGGAGACCTTGAATTTTCTTTGATTGTTATGACGTAATTAGCGCGTCTGACCCTCTGCCACAGGCACGACCACGACCGACGTCGTACTAATCGCTGCTTCGTTTATTCATCGTATTGACATTTTCAGTAGCCTTTATTTAGGTATGTACATATATACATTTCTGCATATGTCGCGCGTTTTTGATATAAATGTTGTCCACCTATTCATTTATATGCTTATTAAACTACCAATTGATAATGTTTTACTTTTTCATTGGTTAGAGGAGACGTTTTTATTATTTTGCACAAAAGAAAACACGGCGAGAAGTAGAAAGTCCAAAAACAAAATGGCGCGCTTGTAAGAAAAATTGCTTGCTTGCAAAAGCTTTAAAAAGCAAGTTTAACACATCACATTTTATATAGTGCCTATATATTACACTTATTGACTTTCATATTTCTACATTGTGCATAATTCTGCTTTATTTAGTTAACGTATACATTAATAATGGCAGTAATGCAGTTCTTACGTTTTACTTCTTTATTCTTTTATTGCGATATCAGGCCTGATAATCAGGGTTGCTTGGCAGAACTGGAAGCATTTCGTGTCACTATCGATAGTCCTAACTTACTTTGACGTATCGATGGTTAATAATTCGAAAGTTTTAGTTGTTTACAAAACATTGTTTCGTAGTGCTGCCATGCAAAATTTTAAATTTGGCTTTGAATTATTCTTAAAGTTCATTTCATGTTATATTTTCAATGATTTAGGAACTGTTTTGGATATAATAAATATTTTAAAAATTACAATTGATAAATGAATACCCATAATGAGAAAAATACCAAGACTATCGAAATAGGTAGATATCGGCGGGTTCCAGAAGTTGTCGTGCGCTTTGAGTGTTGTAAAGCAATACTTCTAATCGTTTCGATAAATGGCAGTTGCTTTTATAGAGATTACTAACTAGTATTTTATTTGAAATTGTAATTCAGTTAATTTCAAAAAATTCGCACGTGATTGATTGAATTGTATGTTACTTTAATTAGACCAGGAGCTTTTTTGTAGCCGTCCTTGAGATCTTTGCATATAAAGAAATATAAAAAACAGAGAAAATAATTTAATAATAAATAGTGCTTTATATAATATATAATAAAATGCGTTACAGTTACACATTGAATTCTTAGGTTAGAGCTATTCCGAAACCCAATTTTGGTTGTTAAAACGGAGCAATGCTACCAATTTATATATTAAGCTATAGAAAAACAAATTGGATTCACTATCTTGTTATCTCTAATTTATATACGACTTCCACATGCAAATAGACAGTAAACGATGATCTTGGCAATATCGACTGATAAAATAAGAGCCAATTTGCATTAGTACTTTCTGCGTCTAAAAGTAATAGGTTTACCCAGCTACCAATATCAAAGTTTTATGCAAACTCAGAAGACATTGTTGTAAAGGCTTAACAAAATAATGATTTGTATCAATGAATAGGGCTGCTCTGCATGATAAGCAGATGCATGGGCCAAAGAGTAACGGCCTTTGGTAGATGGAATAAATATGCATCTTTTTATGCGTAAGACAAAAGCATGCGATAAAGTAATATTTAACTACGTAGTTTCTACAACTACAAATATGCCACTGCAGTGAGAAACGAGCGTTGAACGCGGTCAGATTCATATTTGAGATGCGTATATTAATAATTTCGTGCCATAAAAACAAATGGTAAAATATGCATACTTACGATTGAGCCCTTGCGTTGTAGGTGTAGGTCACAGTTCCAGCTACAGCTGATATAAAAGTCTCGTCTTTTTCATTTCGACATTAGTATCACCTGCAATAACGATCTGTGCAGTACGACCAGCTTAAGCTTACCAAATCCCAGTCAAAATGTACAAGACAGTAAGTTATAAGCTTTATAATACAACATACCAAATTGAAAACTAATACCCTTCCGTCTTCTTCTAGAGCCTAATCCTTGCCGTGCTATGCCTCATCGCAGGCTGCAGTGCAATCGATGAGTCAGATGCCGTTGTCACCAGCTATAGATCTCAAGTGAACGAGGATGGCAGTTATAGCTATGACTACGGTACCTCGAACAACATTCAAGCCTCGGAGTCAGGAGTTGGCAGTGCCTATGCTGCAGGATCCGTGCAATACATTGCTCCCGATGGACAGCCCATCCAACTCGAGTATACAGCTGACCAGAATGGTTTCCAACCCAAAGGTGCTCATTTGCCAACACCTCCTCCCATTCCGGATTACATTTTGAGGGCATTGGAATACATTGAGGCACACCCATTCTCAAGAATTCAGCTTAAGAAATAAGATTGTATCGCTTAATATAACACAGAATCTTGCTTAAATTTAGTTAGAAAATAAAACATACTTTTGTAATTTTGTATTTTGTTTGTTTATAGTTTTTTTTTTTTGGGATCTGTGCGATTTCGCGAAAGTCTTAAAATTTGGTCTCTTTTAGACAGATCTTTTATTGTTCTCCAGGTTTACAGGTCGTTGAAAGTATCTGTAGAGTCGGGATTAGTCGCTTATTTCACTGTGTTGAGGTAAATTAATTGTGATATAATTACATTTAATTGGAAATACTGCTACAACAAATAATACACTAGAGTTTTGCATTGGCCATTGTATGGACCGAAGCCATTCAGCTGTTTCCAGTTTTGATGTTAATGAGATGCAAAAGCGAGCGTTCAGCGTGGACGCTGGCAATCGACGGTTGGGTGTCTAGTTAACTTTGTCTAAAGCTGCTGACTCTTACGCAAATTGATGCCCAACTGGGCTAACATAATCTTTTATTTAACGCATTAAATCAATTTGGGTTAATGTTTAGTAATGTGTAGTACGTTTACCAAAGGTTGAAGGTCAAAACTTGGCCAAAATATTAATTTGCATGGAAAGTATTATCCCAGGCGGGATATATATATATATATATATATATAGACAATAAAATAACTGTCTAAAATATATATGTATATCCGCTTTGATATATAATTCTCTTTAATGCCTTGGCTCTCCTATTAGCTAAAAATATTTTAGGGCTTTTAACAGTAGCGTACTTTTAGGTGTTAGAGATAAATATTAAGCTTAGTAATAGATGGTAACGTATTTTAAGCTTTTGGCTCAATCTCCAAATTGGTCTAAAACGGTAGGAAAAATAATTACAAATTTAATGTAATAATCTTTAATTGATTTTTTCCAATTTAAAGTATGGGGGGTATTCGAGTCACGATTCCTAAATTAATTATTGTTTTAATCTAACTATGTTGAATAGGAAATGAAAGTAAGGACGAAATGAAACCATTTCAAATTTAATCCTGTATGTTAGTTTAATTAATAAACTTAAAATACATCCATTTATCTATTAATATGCCATCAATTGATTTTCGGTAAAGGAAATGAATTTTTTTTCCAGAAACAAACAAGAAGTCGAGGTTAAATTTATATACTCCACATCACGTTCGTTTATTTAAAACCATATTTACATATTAAGAAAGCTTTCGGAATGTAAAGATTTGCAAATACTTGTTGAACACTTAACCGCGACGGTAGGTCGGAGCTTGACGGAGGGGTTGACGCTGAATTGGA
Source organism: Drosophila nigromelanica (assembly GCA_004149465.1). Classification (NCBI taxonomy): domain Eukaryota; kingdom Metazoa; phylum Arthropoda; class Insecta; order Diptera; family Drosophilidae; genus Drosophila; species Drosophila nigromelanica. The sequence goes on along the minus strand of SCDS01000109.1, from coordinate 87,124 downwards.
CGCTGGGGCTCCTCGACGTATTGTGGGTGAGTACGGATGTATTCCAACGCCTTCAGAATAGCCACAGGCGTTGGTGGTGGGGTGGGCAGAAGTTCGCCTTGTGGCTGGAAGCCATTCTCATCGGCAACGTATGAAATCTGGACCGGAATTCCCTCCGGAGAGATGTAAGAGTATCCACCGACAGCCTGAACACCACCAATGCCTTGCTCTTGAGCAGAAATGCCATTGGATGTTTCAAGTGAATTACGGTACTGACCATCCGGATAGATTTCGCTGCTGGTTGTGCCGGTTGCGAGTGCGTCGCTGCCCAGAGATACGGCGCAGGCGCAGGCAATGAAGGCCGAGGCAACAAGGAGCTAAAACGATTAAATCATATGTGATTTTGGTTATATAAGTGATTCGCAGGAGTTTTTACTGTTCAAACACTTACGAAACGGAACATTTTGAATCTGTGGAGATTGTGTGCGTCTTCAACTGGTAGAGAAGATGATGTGCTGACTTGGTGGTAGATTGCAGGCGAATTTATACTAAAAATCGCCGAGTGATTCGATATTCTCAAAAAAACCTGATCACTTCAACAGCTTGTACGTCCATGTTCAGGAAATTAATCTAAATAACCATAACAATAAAAAGCAGCCAATAGCTCGAATTGGCCAAACCAGAGAATGTGTGTACGCATCAGCGACGGCGACGGCGACGGCGACGACGGCAACTTGGAAGTCAAAGCTATTGCCGCCGTCATCCACTGTGAGTGGGCTTACCCTCGCCACGAGTCTGAACTAAAAGCATCGCCGCATGCAGCAGTGTCAATGTCGAGCCGGTCCCTGGCCCGCTGCTGGGCGGGACCAGGGGGCTCACTCGACACACCCAAAAATGTATTTGGCCAAATTAATGTATGCGTGCAAGCCGTGTCTGTGTATCTGTGTGTGTGTGTTTGTGTGTGTATCGCTATAAATATTTAGCATAATTTATGGTTTCACTAGACCGGCGCATGCTACAGTTTGTTTGGCTTAGTTTTACTTTTTCATTTCGATTTTCATTGTCCGGTTTTGGACAGAAATGTTAATTTCGTTTGTACTGTTGCGCTGGAGCGGCGCTAATATGTGTGCGCTTAACAAATTGGTCCATAATATTGAGATAATTTAATAGCCAAAATGAGATATCAAAACAGGATTTACCCGTGTCCAAGTGTCAATATAGTCTAGTATATCGTTAACTAAAACCTGACATGACCTGAGCAGCTTGAATTCATTACTGTGTTAGTTTGATGGATTTTCTGATTAACAAATTTTATTTATAGGCCAGTTTTTATGGCCCATATCAGACTAATTTGATTTTTTATATTTGAAAGTGAGAGTCTTGGAAGTATAAGAACATCTCCGGTTTAATCTGTTTGCCTCTTCTAACAGGTTGTTTAAATAAATAACACAGATTTGGCATACTAAAATTCATTTAGCCATATTAAACAGATTTACATAAATCATTTAATATGCACTACAAATGCTATTTATATTTATATTCGATATGGTCAAGCGACCAAGACATATCGAAGCTCGACTTATGCTAATGATGATAAATCCGCAAACTAGTTTATGAATGATATAGTGCTTTAATTTTTTGCTTGCATTTTAATATTCAGATTAGTGTCGCATATTCAAACGCAAGCTGTGACAGTTCACACAGATTTTGAATATGTTTCCGAATGGAAGTGTGAAAAGAGTATATTCTCCGTGTGTTTAAATGAGCGCAATTTTCTTTGCCACTATTGAAGCTAGAGACTTCAAACTTGTAAGATATACTCGAACACTCTGATAAAGTGTAAGCATTTTTATTGAAAGATTAAAATTGACAATTCTGTTGATCCACAGATCATATACTTAAAATTACCCATTACTTTGACAAAACTGAACCGATTTTTATGTTTGATGGCATTTTGATCATGGTTTTTCATTCCGATCAATTCTACATTCAAAATATATACATTTTAGCAAATTAAATTTTTTTGATTTTTTTGGAAAAAAAGCATGTACCCCCCCCTTATGCATTTTCGAAAAATTTTTTTTTTCAAAATTTAGAATTCCAAGTTTATACTTTTAATCGATTGTGGTTGTCATAAAAAGTATAAAAAACAACATTAAAACTGATTCTGAGGGGGTAAAACTTTTCCTCAAAAATCATGCCAAAATAGTAGGTAGGTAAGTTACATCCGATTTCTACATTTTTACTTGTTTTAAATTTTATTTGTATAAGTTTGTAGCTCGGTGTAGAACAAAACAAAATTCCCAAGCACATTCATAAGATTCGCATAATATGTTTAAGATTCTTTTGTCAGAGGAAAGCAGCATCGTTTCACGACTATTTCACGACGAAAATAGACTTAAAATTTTATGTCGTATTTAAGCCATTATTTATTAAAAGCACGCACTAATATGAAACACTAGAAGTCTAATAACTTTTTTGGCGAATATTAATAGCAAATATTGTATGCGTTTGACTTTTAACATTTAGAATAAACGTCTATCAACGATCGACAAATAAAACTAGTTTGGCTTCCTGGTTATGCGAGTTGCACTAAACACTTACCTCATCTATTTTATAAACTATTCTTTTTTACAACGTGTTAAAAATTTGCATGCTAATTAAACCTCATATACGATGGTGCCCGTCGCTTTGGATTGACGATTAACAATAGCATTGTTAAAATTCCAATTTTGGATTTATTAGTGTCCAAACTTGAAGCTATTAATTGGAATTAGGTTATTTGTTATTGTTTAATGAAGTTAATAAAATTATTTACTTAATGTGAAGGTATTTTGGATGAACTCATATGTTTTTTTGGGAGATGTTTTTTATTTCCAAGCAGCTCAAAAATAAGCTCGTTAAATATAGTTATCCTGTAGACAGCTTAGCGCTCTCAGAATGTGTAAAAAGTTTAAAAGTGTAAGAATTAACGAAAACAACCTAGGATCGTTTTAAAAGTATAGGAACTTAGAAGCGAACATGTCCCTGTCGCTGCTCCTGCTGTGGGTGGGTGCGAATATATTCCAGGGATCGCAGAATGGCAGCTGGAATTGGTGGGGGCGTGGGCAAATGGGCGCCCTGCGGGTGGAAGCCATTCTCATCCGCAGTGTAGGTCAGCTGCACCAACTGGCCTTCGGGATTGTAGTACGCTGATGAGCCGCTCGCATACTGGCCGCCCACGCCCTGCTCCTGCTGTGCTATTCCATTGGAGGTCTGGAACTGATAGTGGAAGCTGCCGTCCTCGTTAACATCGCTTTTGAATTCACGTGTTTCGGCGGTCGCGTCGAAGGAGTCTGGTCGTGCCTGGGCAGCGGCTAGGATGGCTACGGTCAAGATGAACTAGGGCCAAATGGCGGTTGACGGTTAAAGTGGATTCTGTGGATTGCACTCGATATATGTATATGAACTCACGAATTTCATGTTTGGGCTGGGCTGTGTGCTTGTTGTCACTTTGCAGTCGATGCGAGAATGAATGCTGCTGAAATGGAGTACCAGTCCATTTATAGTCCGCTTGCCAATTACCAGCCAAAAACAAAGCAACGACAACTTTTATGGTTTTTAGCATTGAACCTGAACTGCTGCGCTCAAAAGACATCCACATCGGCGTAGTCATTGCCGGCCCTGCTGCGAATTTCACACATCCGTATACACACCATATACAAACAGATGAACGGACAGACACGATGTCGGGTATGTTGGTTAATTTTTGGGAAGTGCGCTCATAAATTGTATAAATTGTATGCTCATGTGGTTTTTTTGTTTTAAATTTTGTTCAACTTGTTGCCGGTTTTCCAAGTTTCATCTTGAGGCTACTTGCCGCCCCTGCCCAGACAAATGAAATTTTAGCAAGTTATTATTTATTAGCCCCTTCAAAATATGCTTGGTCAGACTTAAAACGTTTGTTTAGCCGCATGTTTCTGTGCAACAAATTAGCTGCAAATATTTACACGCATACAAACATATTGTAATTACTTTAAGGCAACAGGAAATGCCATCAAAATACAATAAATCATACACAAAACTTTATTATAAATGATCTAAAATAAAACTTAAAAAGTCGATTAAACATCAGCGCCTTCATTTATTTCAAAATCACAAAGCGTTCCCCAAAAAAAAAACCAAAGATCCACAACATGGCCAGGAGCGACCTTGCCACAGCATGTGCTGACTTCTGGCTGGCTAAAAGTAATGCGTGTATGACAGAGATGGCCAAGTTTGGTTTGTATATTGATTAAAATACACTTGCTACAGATGCAATTCGTGGCTCACGAAGGTCCAATCACGCACAGACCGCATAACCTGATTTTAATTAGGCTGTGATAATTGGAAATTAAGCGACTAATTAATATTTATATTAATTGCATGAATGTATATTAGACTGATTGATTTCCGCAGAAGTCAATCAATAATCTATTCAATTGATTTATCAGATTAAAACTGCCAAAAATTAATTATTTATAATTATTATGAACTTGATTTTTAATATTTATTTACTTTTTTAATTAAAAAACGGAACAAAAGTAGTAACTTAAAAAGTAATTTTTATTAGAAAGTTTTCAATTTATTTTTAAAATTTTACATATACAAATATAGGTATGCCGGAGTTTAAGATATGAAAGAACTGAAAGTAATTTTCAGATTCCCAAATTCATGATGCCCTATTAAAAGAAGCCAAATGTGTGTCCAGAAGGACAACTTCAATATTACAGCTGGCTTCGAATACGTCCACCCCACTGTGGCCTAAATCATGTTCAATGTGCCAGTTGGCGTGAGTCGGTGGTGCACCACTAGCGCGAATGAACCGCCAAAGGAAGGCAACAAAATAAGCTACATGCTGTTCCATTTATAAGATTTGTGAATGCTTTTTATAAATACTTGAAGTCGGACATGGGCGAGAGGTAGTCACAGAGTCAAGACCGAGTCAGCGTTGGGTTTGGCGGCAACATAATCTTCATTTTTTATTTTTATTTGTTTTGCTTTTGTTTTTGTTTTTTTTGTTGCCTTTTGTCGGAACCGGCTGTTCGGGCCGAATTGGTCGGGTGCCGTCTGCCGCTTGGTTGGCTTTAAATGAAAAAGAAAAACTTGTTACGATTCTCAGGCACTTCCTTTGGTTGGCTCGTAGCCGATGCTGCCTAAGTGGCTTCCGCTGGAGCGACCGGCCAGCCTGTTGGCCTGTATTTAGTGGTAGGACCCATCAATCCGTCTTTGGGCGCATTTAACTCACATGAAAAGCACAGGCACTTGCTGCACGTTCAGTCGCCGTTGCCGGCTAAAATAATTGACCTAAATATTGTCGTTGCGACAAGTCTGTCTCAAGGTCACGGGTACCGCAAATCAGTTTGCTATATATTATTATTTTTTAAAGTGGTTGTGATGCGCACAACTACTTTCAATTCACGTCCCTGTTTCGCCTCAAAGCGGCCTGCTGATCACCATAAAAGTCTATGATGCTTTAGATCATAGCGCGGCCATTTGAATATTGATTTGTATTTTATGTGCTCCGCATTTGGTCAGTCGATGCATGCATTAAAACTTAATTTATGGCTATTCATTAGCTTAGTCCCATTGTCGTTTTCGACATGCAGCTGTCAAGAGTTGTCTGCTTGGTATATAGAGATATAACTTTATCCAGCGTCGATTGTCGATGACATCTCTTACAGGGGCCTGGGAGATTAGGTGAGTTTATATGGGCCAGTAACAGTCGTACAATGTCAACTACTTTCAAAAAAAAGACATTCTAACACCGACCTTGGTCTCATAAACAAACCCCAGTTTTGGTACTAATTGCGATTATATACAAAATTACCAGGTCGCACCTTTCGTTTGTGTCTTTTCTTTTCAAAATCTGGTTTTTCGAGGTGGATAGCCACATATGAACATGTGTAAAATTTCAATCAATGGGGATTTAAGCGGCATAGTAACGGTAAATGCACGCTTTACATACAAATATTAATATATGTATGTATACATGTCATGCATTTAGTTTTTATTTTTTTATTAATTATTATTATATTACATACCATTTCCGTTAAGTTCGCTTCCACTACACACTAACCTGGCATTCGAACCGATTTAGGTATTATACGTATTAAGCTATTCACCCAGCGCCAAACTCTAGCTGGAGTTGAACCGCTCCTGGCTTAAAACAAGCCAACAAAAAACAAAAAAATTGAACCATCACAAATCGCGTCTTTTGATTTTGCATATACAATAAATGCCCAAATAAGCGAACGTAATATCAATTAAGTCGTTTCATGGGCATCGCCATACAAGTTGTGAACTAATCAAAGCTAATGCCAACTTAAATAGTTATTACTGTAAAGATAAGAGCTGGATGCAACGCTCACTTGCAGAGTTTCCATGCATATTCGATGATGATATTCGATCGCATACTTAATGCAGACCTGGCCACATACATACATATAGATTTAATCTAACTGAGCAGCTCTCAACTTAAATGTGGCACGTCAGGTTGAGTCAGAGAAGCAAATTGGGTAACAGACACATTGGACTAATTTTTTGTTGAGTGGGGGAAGCTGCTTTCATTTCTGCGCCACACACACACACACACACACATGTGTACGCAGTGGGTATACTTAAAGCAACAGTAATTAATGAATTAACACCAACGTTTAATTACTTTAATAGCCAAAACGAAGCGCTGAGCAACCTGCTGAGTTTTTTGAACCCCGGGCGCTTGAGTGCTGCCGGCTGCGTATTGCGTACGGTTTTGGTTTTAATTTCTAATTCGGTTTCGGTCTCGGTTTGGGTTTCATTTTCATTTGCCAAAGCGAGATAGCAAATGGCAGTGAAAATTATTGTTGATTAGTTTGAGGCGAGCGAGTGCCATGGAGCTCTGATAATTGGAAATGCAACCGTTTATAGCTTGTGGCTCGGATTTGGTTAAAGACACCGTTGAGGTGAACCTGTTGATGGGCCGTAACCCTAGCCCATCATCATAATCGTTGGCTAATGGTTGCACACACTCTTTCCACTTTCGTTGGGTCGCTGTGGTGCCTCAAATGTGGAGGGTATATAAAACTCAGTTCGCTCCAATGTCAGGCATCAAACATAGTTTAGCTCTTAGGCTTTTAACAACAATAAACCAAAAAACCCAACAGAACCCAAGCCAGGCAAAAATGTCCAAAATCGTAAGTCAGAGGATGCATACCAGGTGGTTGGTGCGGAAATTAAATTTCCTGATTGTGTTTTTTCTCTTTGCATTTGCATTTGCAGCATCTCGTTGTACTTGCTGCTGCCGTCTTTGTGGGCGCCGTGCGGGCTGCGCCGTCGGATTCGGCCGATGCGCACGCCGAGATTCGGAGCTATGTGAACGAGCTGAAGCATGATGACCACAGCTACAAGTATCAGTTCGAGACGAGCAACGGCATCGCACAGCAGGAGCAGGGCGTCGGGGGATACTATGCGAGCGGCTCGTCGCAGTACTACACTCCGGAGGGTCAGTTGATTCAGCTGACGTACACGGCCGATGAGAACGGGTTCCAGGCGCAGGGCGAGCATCTGCCCACGCCACATCCCATTCCTGAGGCCATCATCAAGTCGTTGGAGTGGAATCGCGACCATCCCGAGGAGAACGACGAGGGCCAGTACAATCACGGCCATGGCGGCAATGGATATGGTGAACAGACCAATCAATTTGTGCAGGAGCCGTCATCTGGTCTGCCATACGAGAAGAAGATTTAAATTACGCACTATCCTACGGCTGCTGCGCTCTTGCGGTGGCCTCTGCCCAGCATTAGCATATACGTTCATCTTGTAGTTTAAGTCCAGCCTTCTCCGGCGCATGCATCCCATCCCATCCCACCCGGCCTGTGTTCGCTCATGTTACAGCCTTTGCATATGTTTATTGTATGGCCGAGGCAACAAACATGGGCAAACAATCAGCGGCAACAACTCGGGCTCGTTGTAGTTGACTCCGACTATGACTTCGTCTCAGGACCTGAGGCTGCTGCTGCTGGATGCGAATGCCGCCGCCAACGCACATGTCATGACATGCACTCACACACATACGCATTGTATATACATATATACATATATATATATAGACACCCACACACGCACATACGCACACACACCCTGCTCCTGGGCGCTGTGTCCTTTGTCGGCTCGCTGACGTTGACATTTATTGCCAGAGATAATAATAATGTAATAAAAGAAAAAAATACAATTTAATATTGTTGTTTATACTATGTACAAATGGCTTTTACCCAACTGCCGTGGCCGTGGCCATATGGCTCCAGCCCACCCGGAGGAGCAGCTGCGGGTGCCATAAATCCCGCGTCTACAAGGGGCTTCCACGTCCAATTACATATCCATATACCTGTGTGTGTGTGTGTGTGTGTGTGTGTGTGTGTGTGTGTGTGTGTGCATTTGAGCGTATCTGCATTTGTAAACATTTTGGGTAAATTAAATTAAAAATTAATAAATTCGTTGCTATTGTTATTGCTGCTGCTAACCGTATGCTAATTCGCATCAGACAACATCGACTAGTTTCGGTGGATGTTGCAACACTCGACTTGCAGCTGCTGTTTGTCTCGTCGATTTAATTAACATACTTATTTATGTATTGGCCTGGCCGAGTGTGTTGTTATTGTTGTTATTGCCTCTTGAGTGTTTTGCAGTGTTTGAAGCAACATTCGATTTTGATAGCTGCAATCGAGATGAGGTCTTCGCTAAGAAAGAGTATCTGAGTATATATTTGCTATGCCAGAAAGTTATCATTCAGTTTTTATTAAGATCAAATTTATTGATTGAAAGTCTTGTCTTTAAAATATCCCATTTAATATTTAAATATGTTCAAATAATAAATAAATGAAAATCAATATATTAGTAGTAAGTGTATTTAAGTGTCGCTGTGTCTGCTTGTTTTGCAGTTCCAAGTTTACTAATGTTACTAAATAGGTCGTTTAACCGGGTTACTCTATATTCGAAATTTGCATATTGAGTGCTTATTGTCAATATCGAAGTCTTGTATTTTGGAATACTATAAATACCGCAGACACGAACACGGAGTTCACAATAAAATTAACAACCAAAGCCGGACCAACATCAACATGTTCAAGATTGTAAGTGCCTAGAAAGAAACCGATTGAATTTACTCCTGACTTCAATATGGTTATCAACAGTGCCTGCTTGCTGGGCTTTTGGCCTGCGTAGTCGCCGCTCCCCTGCCAGGAGAAGAGATCCAGATAACGAAATTCCTTGCAAATGCTGATACGGATGGCACCTACGCATTCGAAGTGGGACAGAGCGACGGTACCAGCATTTCTGAACAAGGCCAGGGTGGAGTTTCCGCTACTGGACAATACTCATACGTATCGCCGGAAGGTATTCCCGTTCAAGTGACCTATGTGGCCGATCAAAACGGCTTCCAGCCTCAATCAGATTGGCTGCCCACCCCGCCACCCATCCCAGAAGCCATTCTGAGATCCATTGAGTACATTCAGCAGCATCCCACGCCCGAGGAACTGCTCGATCGTGAGGTGCGCAGCCGACAGATCTGAGCGAATCATCAAACTGAATTAGAGCGTAGCATTGTCTTAAGCTGATTCATTTTAGAATCAATTGTCACATCCAAATCAATTCAATGTGCACAAATAAACTATTGTATATAATCGCGAAATTTAAAGATTGGATGGTGCTAATTGAAACGATTTCCTGCCACTTCATTACCAGTTGCGAAAAACTTAATTAGTGTATTAATAACTGAGCCTAGCCTTGTACGAGGGAGCGATGGGTAGGCCACCTTGGAGCCGTGCACAGTGGGTGCTAAAGGCTAAATGGCAGACAGAAATCAGATATGAGCAAGTTTATTCCCCAGAAACTTAAATAGAATAGAGAATGTTTGGGTATTTGGTTTAAATTATAGTTTATATCGTTGGATACCACTGTACGCTATATCAGATTCCAGACCAGCCACCATCGCTTTACTTTCTCTTTGCGAAAATGAAAATTCATTAAGAGCCCAACAGGAACATTAACACACGAACACACACAGCCTCCCCATATCAATTAGACATGCTCGTTGGCGGATATGAGTGGTTAATTAAAAAGATTAAGGCACATGAGGAAATTAACTATATACGAGCGTACATGTACCTAATCTATGTGTGTGAGTGTGTGTGTCCATTAAAACTGTGTGAATATAAATTTGTACAAATATATGGTCTAAATGTATGTGTATATAGATAAATATGCCTATATGTTTATGTGCGTGGTCCAAATATAATTAATTCAAACATTTGCTTGATTTCGGCATAAATACTTTTCAACGTTTGCCGACACTTATGCAAATGCCTGTTCAGCGCGCTGGAAACGGAAGGTAAACAAAAAGACCCAACCCCCCCCATCCCCCCCCCCCCCCCCCCTACCGCCCCCAACAACCCATCACAGGTGGTCGCGTTTGAGTGCTGATGCTGCCGTTTGTCGTTTGTCGCTTGTCGCTTGACTCCCTGGCAAAACAAAAAGCCTGCTGTGTAATCAAAAACTTCTATTTAACATTTTATTTCCAACTTGATGATAAATGCTTTGTGGAAATGTGGGCCTTATCTGGACGACAAAGGCGTTCCAAATTTGCTATGCTGGGCCCAACACAAGTCCTTCAAACAGGATGTAAATACAATTTAAAATAGATGCGTTGTTGTCAGTTGTTGTTGCTTCTTGTTTTTATATAAATATTTATTTATTTACTTTTTTTATTTCTCAACATATTTCAATAAATGCTTTATTTATTGTATGTTGACGCAAACAGTTGTCAAAACAATAAGTTCTCCCATTGCTCTTGTGTATAAATAATATCCATTTGTTATAAATAATTTGCCTCAGTTAGCATACATAAATTTCAAGTCTAATAGGCCAAATCTAATCTTAAAGCTGTTCTGCCTTTTAAAGCATAATTTATTTTCATGAATAGTTTGGAACTGTTAATAAAATAACTTAATTAATGTGTTTTATATGATATTCCTAGTGGTAATCTGAAGGCAGCCACAGTAAACAGTTAATTTTATGCACAACAATATCTGATTTTTATTAGAAACTATTCCGATTGTTACTTTTGTCCTCATATGTCCACCATTCCACCCACTCGCTCACAAAATAACACCCCTTTCCCATGATAACAGAGCCGCAAGCAGACAGACAGACAGGTCCAGGAACAGATGTGGGAATAGAGCTGGGTTGCAGTATCCTTTGGTGAATGCAAACAGTTCTCGCTCTGAAGTGGGCACCATTCGTATTTGTATTTGCCAACATAGTGTGTGGAGCCCCAAATGTTCATATTTAAAAAAAATAGCTTTGTTTTGTCACTCGTGGCTGGATTCTGGTCTAGTTGGGGGATAAGGGTACGGGCACGGCTATTTTACGGCATGTGTCACGTACCCGGCGAAATATGCGAACGAATGCCCGAAAATAACACGGCCCAAACACTACTCGGAAGTAGCTAGAAAAAAATGCTAGGCAAAATACAAGCATTTCAATTAAGCTAAAAGTGGATGTCGCAGCACAACTGGAGAGTGAGAAGAAAAAGGGTTTGGGTGTAAAAGGGTGGTTTTTTTTTTGTCATTGTGTTGTTTAATGGGTACCCAGGCCGTAATCTTTAGCATTTCATTTAAAATGAATTTCTTGAAGCGTTCGTTTAGATCGCTTTGGGGAGCTTGGGTATTGGTTAGGGGCAACTGTTTGCGATGGTCATCAACGACATCACTTTTCATTTGAGATGCAATTTTTCCAGTTGTCCGGCAATGCGCTGGCTATATTAATAACAATGGCGGCTGCCGCAGGAGCTGGGCGCGTTGACAGCCAATGCAGTGCAAGGGCGGCCAAATGAAAAATAATCTCAAACAATAATTGCCATAGAAAAGTTTTCGGCTAGCCAAGGAGAGAAGTTGAGATGCGGAACGAAAGCACGGCAAGTCCCAGAAGCTGTCGACAGCAAAAAAGCAGCGCAGACAAACGAAACCAATTTATTTTAAAGTAAAAATCAATAGTCAGAAACCAACACTGCAATGGACACAGGTCTCACTAACGTCGCTCCATTAAAAAGTTGAACTGTAGTGGCCCGACACCATCGAAAGTGTGACCCTCGACCCAACAACAGCAACTACAACAACAACAACAAAAACAAGAACATGTGAACGCGACCTGCTCTGAAAATGCCGCTTAACTCACACATGCCCATTTCGTGGATATACTAGAGAGTAATTGCGTTTGTTTGCTCACGGAATGTCCTTCCATTAAACAACTCAACAATGTAATACCTTCGAGGTAGAATATGCAATTGACATGCGATGGAATTCAATAACTGACAGCTGACAGTGTCCAGTGCTTGTGCTCCTTTTTATTTGTTTGTTATCCTCATCAGTGAACACTTTGTGGATTGATTCTGCTTGATCGGTCGCCTTACTCAAATATGACCAAACATGTACTCGTATACGTGTTGTATACCTGCAGAAAAATTACCTTGATTCCAACTATCACGTATTGCTTAAATGTTGCAATAAAAGTTCACCCAAAAGTTGCACTTTTTGTGCGCTTTGTTGTTGCCGGCGCATTTCCATATTTAATGCACAATGGAGATTACCAGCAAAGCTGTACAACAACAGCCGCTTAACAGTCGCTGTTAAGCTTAACAGCGAACACAGGAAGCCCGCCTTTTAGATGGACAACATGGCGCTCGGGCGCTCAGTTCACGTCCGTTGGCTGCTCGTGGCTAACGTTGTCGCATCGCGTGTCCGCTTTTGAGAACAGAGTCCTTTGTGTGTTGATTGCGCACGTAAATATTCATTTTTGATAAGCTCATGTGCGTCCTGTTTGGCTATCTGCGCCACTTTGTGTATTTTTGGCGCTTGTGTACGTGTCTGTGTGTTTGTGCGAAACTACATTAAAAAGTTCACACACAAATTGCATTACTTCCGTGCTGCGATATATTGGCGCGCTTTTTTGTTTCCTTTTGTATCCCACTCGAAACGCTTTGAGCCAGACCACAGAGAACATAAAGTATGTACATATATGAAGGTAATATATTTATTTGTGGGTATGTATACATTTTTTACTTACTTCAAATAAGTTTAAGGCATTATCCGTTATTGTTGCGGTAAATTTTGCATGGCTCACTCAAGGATTTGCGCACGTACATGTATGTATATGTATATGTATGTGGCTGGCGATACGAGGGATCGTTTATTAAAAAATAAAAAGATTCCATTAAAATTCTTGCTGGCTGCGTTTGCGATTTGTTCAGATTTCGGCTGGTTCTTAAGGCCACTTCACGTCGATTGCTCGGCTTTGGGAGCCCTAACACCTGGCCGGGCTCAAGGCGACGGCAAATTAGTTAAAAGCACGCTGATTTACAGCAAGTTTAGGCGCATTAAGGCATTAGCCTCGGGGCCACATCCTGATGCTGGTGCCGATGCTGATGCTAATGCTGATGTCGCAGTCAAAGTTGGGGCCTGTTGGCATATTGGTAATGTGATTTTTAGAGCACTTTTGTTCACGCCCGGCGACACATGTTGTGGTTCACACTCACACACACACGCACACACACACACACACACATACATATATATGTACACGCCCACACAAAGTTGAGGGACAGCCTTGCCTGGGGGCCGGCATTTAGATGCCCCTACCCCGTTTTGGGCATAAGCGCTTTGTGGCTGTCAAGTTTCGGTGCAACTTTCCTGCCTGGAATAAATATGTTAGTGGGTATAAGCATGTGTCTGTATTTAAATGGGCTTTCATGGCCCTAGCTAATAATATCCCTAAATTTCACTGTTGGACACCTAACTTTTGCTGTCAGCTCAATTTAATCGATAGACATACGTAGTTATATGTAAATATTTGATGACCCCTTGGGCCAGTTAGCCGTGACTGCGCTGCCATTCAGGACACGCTTGATTTCAAGTTCGGCCTGACACATTTTGGCCGTAGAATTTTCGCTGCGCACGGACAGAGGCCATTACGATGATGACGGAACCTGGACATGCTTCCGGCCGGCCGCCATTAAATCTGAGCGCTTCCAATCCGTCTGAATCAGCGCAAAGTGAAAGTGTGCTGGTCAAGTACCGTTGCGGCGACAATTAATTAAAACTAATTGAGTTTGGCCAATGCTCCAGCCCCAAACCAACTGACTGGCTGACTAATTGACTGCAGGCTGGCGGTCTGGCTTGGCTTAGCTTGACTTGACTTTGGCCCGCTCTGCTTTAGCAATAAATTGTTTTTTCATTTGTTTCCATTACTCGCCAAGCAACCCACGCACCGCTTTGCGTCGCGTTCATAATGAAATGGCCGCCTACTCACCTGCCCTATTGTGGGTCTATCCACTGCTCTTCGCTGTTCGCTGCTCGCTGCTCACTCTTCGCTCTTCGCTCTTTGCCACGCTTGATAATTTTCAGTTTTATTGGCTTTTAATTAATTCGAAATTGTTGGGGGATTATGAATACCAGGCATCAGCTCTAGCGAGGCAATTAATTTGATTACAAAACGTTTAACAGGCTCTGCGAGCTAATGAGATATTCCAAGCCAAGACTTCAACGTAATAATACTCTGATATTGCAGTCTAATACGTGTGACGATGCATTTGGCTTTTCAGCTCTAATGAAAAGCTGCTCAGACCGTCACGCAGTCAATCCTTTGGGGGCGATAGGGAAAGGAAGGGGGGGGGGGAGGCACTTGCAAGCCGTTACAGTTACGCCTGATGTTTTGTGTGTTGGCTGCTTTCTCGTTTCAATTGTCAAGTGATGCTATCAAGTGGGCCTTGTTGCCTGTCTTTTATCCCGTTAGCGCTTGTTTGCTTCTCTATTGCCTGTTATTGGTTTGTGTGTGGGGCAATTGTGCGCTCTACAGGTATGTGTGTGTGTGTGTGTGTGTGTGTGTGCTATTCAACACATTCTCACAGCTTACAGTTGCATCAGTTCATTGACTGACTTTGTATTACGCCCACACTTTTGTATCCCCAAACAATGCACATCATGCTGTCCTCATATGTGTCCCTATGTGTGTGTGTGTGTGTTTTTTTAAGCGAATACCATTACACAAATATATACACACACACACACACACACACATAGAGCGTCAAACCCCTCATCACTCATTGCTATTGATGACAGCTCCACTGGTTATTGGTTATTGATACGAAATCTGATTATCTTTTGCTCTTCTGCCTTTATGCAAGGCTGCGATATCTTCTTTGCATGGGCAGCCAAGTGTGCCAACTGGAGAAGGCAACTATAAACATCTCAAGTCGTTTCTAAGCCAAGTCATGGCTGTACAGGTGCAAAGTCGGCCAACAGCTGTAAACATTATTTTTACTTTATGTTTGCACTTACTTTAGTATACTTATTGAGTTGAGGTTTAGTGCACTTAAATGGAATATAAGCACGCAAATGTTATTCAGTAAAGAATTATGAATTAGAATCATGTTCAATCTAAACTCAATTAAATTTTTGATGCAGATGTCAATCTGTCCATCAAAGACTTCAATCTCTCTTAATTTGAATTAAATTTGTAATTAAAAAGTTAAGTGAGTTTATCAAGTTCTCCCTAGAGCTTTTAGGTTTACAAAATATATATTTAAACATTAACGAAATCATTCCAAAACAACCTAATGTAATTTCGACTTATGATACTCATTAGAGCCGTGCTTAACTTTTAGCCATTTGGGGGCCTCAGTTGTCTGGGAACCTGTTAGATATTAATGTTAACACCACTGCCTGGGATTTGCGGCATTTGAGTGAAGCCGTATTTCAGACCACAGACCGCAGGCGGCAGTTAAGCCCACCCGAGGAGCAGCATCGGGACATTAGCCTTTGGATATAATGAAGACGCTTTATTTTCATAATTGTCAGCACCTCAGTATTTCATTAAAGTGGCCTCTCGGGCTTTAAACTTGTCAGCGAGCGTGTCTAAGAGACTGACTTCATGGTGACAACAAATGATTCGATAATCATACGAAATGATTTCAAAATCAACAGCTTGTTTGTAAAGCTAAAGGCATTCAAATGCTTGACTTGGGCGCCAGCACGCAGCATTTCCTAATTATGTGTACATACGCGACTGTGTGTGTGTGTGTGTGCCTGTGTGCGTGTGTGTTTGCTTGATATTTTTATGGCTCTAAGTTGAAAGCAGAGAGTAAGTCGCTTGTTGCTAGCAGAACTTTTTCACTAGGATACCTCTTGACTTTTGTTTTGTTTGCTTAACTTCATGTCAACACACTTAGGCACACAACGGACAAGTGTGACAACAACTCGCACTTGAACTCGAACTTCGAACCCGAACTCAAACTCGCACTGTTAACACTCTCTATCGCTGTTAAGCCTTTAACAGTCGCTCTCTGTTAAATGTTGGGCGCAGGCGCGAAACCTTCCTCAATTGAATTTCATAGTAATTTCCTTTGCGATGGCTGCAATACGTTTCAGATAAGGGTACGTCGGCTTCTGGTTAGGACACTCCAAGCCATTCACGGCAATTTAAATCTGAATTGACGGCACACTAAAAGACGTACTCCATGCGTACTACGCGAAAGCAAAACAAACTCACAACCGGTTCACAGGACAACGACTCCGCGTGCGTTTAGCTTCTGACGGGTTTCGTCTAAATGCTGATGGTTCGCAAGTGTGTGAGTGGGTGTGTGCGTGTATTTGTGTATTCGGGAGATACCCATAATATATTAAGTGTCCGTAATAGAGGAAATACATTATAATTGCACAGGACAAGCAATTTAGTTGATGTCCCCTACAGGTGAGCCGTAATTTGTGCTTCACATAATGGAATACATTGTTATCGACAGATAGACGCCCATTATTCCTATCGCCCTGATGTGCCAGCGCCTAATGCAATTTGGGACTATTTTATTTTATTTATTATTTGATTTGTTGGTAGCTGTTGGCCCTGTCGGTCCGCGGTCCCTTGCCGCCAGCATTGGACATGAACAAATATTTATTTTATTTTTTCACTTTTATTTATTTTTTTCGGATGTCGTGACCAGCCCTCGTCCACTTGGCCTATAAAAACCCCAGGCTTGGGTTACCCACTTAAACACTCAATTTTTTATGACCCAACTCTTGAGTGCAGAACAGTGTGGCTTTTGTCTCTTACATTTCGCTTACTTTTATAGTTGAACTTTAATTGAGGTACTTGGAATTTAAGCAGCGACGCCCCCACGCCCCCTCCCTGTTATTTATTATCCCAAATAATAGCAGAAGTCAGAGCAAGCAGCAAGTTTGTCAGCGTTACATATTCATGTAACTTAACTGATTAAGTTGCTAAAAAATAAAGCATGCACTGCAAAATCAGACGAAAACAAACACACGACTGCACAGCAGGGCTGAAAGTGAAACTCGTACAATTTTTGAAGGAGTATGTAAATATGTACTCAAGTATTAGACGCGTCCTGTGCCTTGCACACTTTGCTTATCTAAATTGTTTTATGCCACAGTCCCCACACTTGTTGTTGGGGCCCAGAACATTAAGCAGTTCCCACACACACACACACACACACACACACACAAACACACACATCCTGGACAATTTTTCAATGTCATTTGAAGGCAGTAAAAATTTGACATTAGCCATTAATAAATTAGCAAGCGTTTTGCATGTCTAGCTTCTAATTGAATATGAGAGAGCTGAGCTGAGCAGAGCAGAGCTTTGAAGTTGCGCCTTTAATATTTGAGCACCACAAATCAAATGCCACCCACGCACATCTGTATCTGAATCTGAATTATATAAAGACTGCCAAATATCAACAAGACCAGCTGTGCGCTCGCCCGAAGTAATTTTATACGTGGCTTAACCTTTAACGCCAGCGCAATCCTTTGTTTCCGCCGACGCGACGTCTTTTCACCGCCTTTCACACATCTTTTAGCGATTCGCCCGGAGTTGGGTGCTACTTCAACTCCTGTTTCTCCAGCCCCCGAAAGGATGTGCTTACACAGAAGTCCGCCTTCTGGATGGATGGGCGTGTGTTGCCTTTTCAAAAGTCTTTTCAACAATTCTCAAAATGTTTGGTAAAATGATTTTGGGGTCCATTGCGGTGGCTCCCTTTGCAGCTGTCGCTATTTATATACCCTGTACTTAAGAGCTTTATTGAGATACATGAATAACATGCCTTAAATTGATATGCTTATATGCATTTGAGTAATTGTTCATCATAAATCATCTGTCGCTCGAATATTTTATAAAGAAATTCTAACAGCTTTCGCTTTTATTTTATCATCATGCTGTAAACGCTTTAATTTAAACAAGTGCTTTGCAAATTTTTTTATTCAAAAAAAAAAAAACCAAAATTTAAATACTAGAACGAAAGGAAACGTTTTCTCCTAAAACAGGGTGGCAAATGGTCGATCATTGTGGAGTTGGTTTTTTTACTTGTTGTTTTGTTGTTGTCTGTTGTGATTCCTTGACATGTGCTGCCGCCGTAAACCATTTGATTTTCGCACACACAGCTACATCTGCAAGTTAGTTGGGTGCGAAGTGTGTATCATGTCTGTCTCTACATTGTTATGAATTTTCGCAGTAATTCCAATGATTACATAGTATTGCGTACATATTTGTACGCTAAGCCCAAAGGTAAAGCTTTAAAATGCCAGTCGACTCAGCGGGACCTCTATGTGGCTATGTGGCCGCAAAGTGGCTTTTGCGATACGGCAACGTGTCCCTGTCGCCATTTAAAACGAAGCCACTAATGTTTCTTCTGTTGTTTTTCTCTCTCCCATTTGACCCACTAAACGTGTATATTTATTTTAGTGCGAGCAGATAGTAAAAAAAACCTTGACAGCTGGTCAGATTTTGACAGAATGATGCGACTGAGTGATAAAGTGACATGCAGAATAATAGAGATGGTGAAAGGAACGAGAAAAGGAGAATAAGGCAGTTTAAAGTTGTTTTATTTCTTTTTTCTTAATTTGCGTATATACAAATACTAACAAACAGACTAATGAAAAGCACACATAGAATAAGAGAGAGCAGTTTCGTGAAAATCGCCTAAAGCGCAACGATCTAAATTTCTGTTTTTAATTTTCTGTCTTTAGCTCGAGAAAAATAATAGTGCAGTTTTATAAAGCATTTTTCTTTAAAGCATTGTCAACCTTATTAACTCAAAACCACGCCGTAATTTTGTAGTTCTAAGAATATAATACTGTGCTTTTAGTTTTGCTTCCCACAACTGTTTACAGTGTGCTGAACAAAAGATAATGGCAAGTAAATTATCGCATTATATTGCTAGCCCTCGTCCGGGCAGGACGCCAATTAGTGTAATTACCAAATGAAAGTACTTGTAGCTGAGACAAAAACATAAATAAAAAAAAGCGCAATTCTGCGGTGCTTGTTGCCTTTTTTTAATGCGTCTGGCGCAAAATTCACATGAAATTGTTTGTAATTCTTAAGCTGCTTATGAATTGGCCAACTTTCAGTGGCTAACCGCATTTTTGAATGCAATTGTGCGGCTTGGAATTGGACATGGACTCTCTGTGTAGAAGATAGAAGATTTTGGGTTAAGCGTCAGCTTGGTCAGAGACATTATTATAACATCCATCATGCTGGACTACATAGGGATGACGGCAACAAATGTTTCGCCTTTTCGCTGAGTAAACACGGCCCAGTTTTGTTTACCAAAATGCTATGGCTTGTTGTTGTTGTTGTTGTTGTTGTTTTTGTGTGTTGATGGTGCGTTTAGGGCCCAAAACGAAAGTGACCTTTGAGGGCCATTTGGCGTGCTGATTTCACCACGCGCCCTATATCTACAAGCTAGCATGTATATGGACCAATAATATGCCATTTCGTGCACATAATTGGCAGGGGCAGACATTGAGTAAATAGCCATAATTAATGTATACTCGTACAATATAAACATAAATGTGACCTGACCAAAATACAAAAAGTGGCTGAAGCTCACGACGCGGTCCAAAATGAAAAAAGAAAAATAAAACAAAAATAATAATAAACAGAAGCCACAAGGCGAGAGCTACGGAAATTGTTTGTCATCGCGTGTCAATGTGTGTGTTTATCTGTTTGTGTGCGTGTATGTGTCTGTGTGTGTGTGTGTGTGTGAACAAGGCTGAGTGCGTAATATGCACGCGGAAAAGTATGCAATAAAGGCTATGTCTTCATTGATACGCAAACAAGCAAGCGATTTGTAACGATATAGCTTTTCTTTTATGTATATTCTGGATTCCGTATACCAATTCTTCGCATTGACGAAAATTGCCCGAAACAACAGGGAAATGTATTTCGTAGATGAGGACATTATTGGCTGATTGGCTTGACATAATCGCATTGACAGCCAACGCATCCTGCGGATATTTGCAGCCACAGCACTCGAGCGACATACATTTTTGTCATTATGTAAAGATGAAAATTGTCGGACATGTCCTTACTGGGAGACACTCGATTAAATCCAGTTGCTGCATAAACATCAATTGCATTTACAAGTTTAGTTTTGCTTTCACAACTTGAACTAATTGAATCATCAAATTATATTTAGTTTTAGAATAAAAAAGTTCATCTTCTTAGAAAATGCTCTTTGAAAGCTGCAAGCTCATATAACTTTGCCAAAAATTGCTAAAACAATTTGTTTGAAGGCATTTTGGGCACGGTATGTTTTATAAAACTGATTCTATAGGTAAATATAACAACAATATATAGCAAATAATTTTTTTTTTTCAAAATTAATAATCTAAGATTGTTGTTTTTAATATTAGGTTATCTCAAATCAAATCATGTTTTCTGGTATTTTCATGATAAAATGTTGTCAAACTTTGAGTTGCAAACTTCAAAGTTCATCAAACTTTCATACTATTGTCAAAGAGTAACAGATTTTCATGATTGATGGCATTTTTGACATTGGAATGTTTTCTTCTTTGAATCTGAAAATGCTGTTTTAATCAAATTTGGGTATCATATTTTGTGTGTACAGATGTCTGTACGCATCTGTACACTAGTCTTATAGTAGTCTCTAGCTAATCAAAGGATATCTGCTGGTCGGGCTCTTACAGTGGAGGCCTTTCTTGGCTTTGCATAATTTTGCGACACATTGAGCCCTGGCCAAAGGCGGTCACAGAAACTTCAATCAAGCGCAAAGCCTTTTTATTTTTGATAATAGCGAAATTAAATGAATGCAAACTGTTGTGAATTTAGCGCTGCACAAAAGATGCCTCGAATTTATGCGTTCCGCTCTCGAGGGTGCCATTGTCATAGCCAAGTGGTGACAGCTGCTCCGTTCGGCCCCCTCGTTGTCCTTGTTGCGGCTGCCAGTCCTGTGGTCCTGGCTCTGGTCTTGGGCTGCTTGTGCTGTCTGGAGTCTTTTGTGCTGTCGCGCATTCGCCGCGCTCCGAGGTTTTTATTACAAAGGCTCATGAATTTTATTTAGCACGAAAATAGCAGAGCGGGCCACTGTTGCCAATTTGATGAGCATTTTTGTTCCGATTTTTGTTTTGGCCTTGGCTGCATCATCAAGGCAAATGCCGTGACAGCCGCAACCAGAAACGGGAAGCAGCCAGGAAGCACACTGAAGGCGCTCCAACTATGCGCCCAAGATTACGAAAATTGTTTATACAATGCGCCAATGCGTGGCATGCGGCATGTGGCAAGCGGCAAGCGGCAAGCGGCTGCCCACCACAACTCTAATTAAAAAAGTTTCACGTTTAACCGCTTGAGTTGGCAGCACACTCGCACACACACACACACGCGATTGAACATGTGTGCGGTGTGTGTGGCATGTGTGTTCTGGTCGGATGTGTGTATTAGTGCGTGGCTAGACAATCAAAACTTTTGTTGAAGAGGATCCGCAACAGCTTCAAAGCCAACACAGGAGCAACTGAAAACAACCGCAAAACGCACGCCTGCCGACCTCAGATTTCTCGGCTCGGTCGCAACCACCTCGGCGACTATAAAATTAATGAAGCGCCTCAGCTTTGAGCATTCAGCTGGCGGCCATTGCCACAACAGAGACATTAAAGTTGTCTTTGCTTTTGCTGTCAGTTGACATGGTTCGCATAATTGTTGTTGCTGCTGCTGCTGCTGCTGCCGTCTCATTGCTGATGCGTATTTAAATATGCGCATAAATGCTACGGACGCTAGTCGGGATTTATGACCGGCGGCCGATGGGGGTCCCTTTTTGGGCGCGCAGCGCCCATTTTGTGGCTAATCTCTGATGTACACTTAATTATGTGGCACGCTTGCTGATTGCCGACGATCTATGTGGCGGCCCCCACCAGCAACCCTTTCTATACCCGTACCACACAGGGTATATATGAATACTAATAATTTATTCATGATTCAAATTATTATTTTTATTAAATTATTTATTATTGTGATGTACTCATGTTAACTTAATTATCAGCCGGGTTAAAGTATTTCATAGTCGAGCACTCAGTTCTTAGGATGTGCCAGCTTATTGCTTTATTTTTGATGCTTTGTCGGATACCCTTGACTCTTTGTGTGCGCCAAATGTCATGTAAATTTCATATAGTAAATCCCGTTAGTAAGCCAAGCAAAAGTATGATAAATTTTTGACAATTTCATTGGCCTCTTCTCCGTCGGTGGCAGCGCGAATAAATTGCCAAAAAGCAAAACGCTAAAAATGCATGAGATAGAAAGCGGAATGGGAGGGGAAGAGGCGGAAGCGGGGAGTGGCGCCAACTGCATGCAAAATGCAGTGCAAATTCAGTAAAAGTCCCCTGAAGCTGAAACTTTGCCGTGTACAGAAAGAGCTCAAAATTGAGCAGCTGGCAAAAAAAAAAAAAAAAGAGAAGAAAAAAAAACGGTTTTTAGCAAGTTGCGCTGCATTCCAGTTATTGTACACTACACTGGCTGCCTTAAAGCAATCAATTTGAGCGCCGTGCGTGCACTTTGCAACGTCAAGCTGAGGGATTTGCTACTAGCCAACACCTTTGACAAGGGCCACTAGAAAACCATCGAACGCCGACGCAACGTGGCGAGAATTTTGACCAAGTTCGCAATTGCTTTCAAACGAATTTCAGTGGAAGTACCACAGACTTTGGCCTCACCGAATGACCATCCATCAATCAAACAGTCAAACAGTCAAACAATCAGGCAATACTCAAATTGAAACACTTGATAAACATCTGCAATTAGTTAAATTGTAACGATTCAATAAAATTGAATATGAACAGGCAGCAGTCGATTTACCCCACTCACTGCCACCGACCCCACCCGGTACTCATTTGTAGTACTTCTGTTTTCAGCTGAGCCATTTGATTGAATAAAGTAATATTCGCTTGTCATGCAATTGAATGATTACGATTACGGCAATCAAAGCGAAGGAACGCGAAAATCGCATTTCAGGCAAATTGCTGAGGAAAAAACCAAGGCAAATGATACATCTAAACACACTTAAAGTGACAACCGACAATTGAAACAGTTGCAATGTAAAATATTGCTGCACTGAACAGCCAGTTCACATTACGCATACGCCCTGTGGTAATATAAATTATACTCTCACAGGACTACGCAGAAGTAACTGAATTCACAAAGGTAACCGCAGTCGTTTAACACAATAAGAATTTAAAATAATTTACAATAAATAAACTCAATTGAGCGAATCCAACTTTAAAGGCTTCTCTCAATTGTTTCAAATTTAATTGCTTGTCTTTGACTTAGCTTTCATAGAACAATGCTGAATTTGTGTTTTTGTTAATAATGTTTTTTATAGATGTGCCATTCAAAGAATCTCGATATAACAATTCAAGTCTAAAATTTTATTTATAAGACTTTTATAATCTCCTTAAGATATTATATCAAAAATATTTGTGCCTCATTTGAAATGCCTTTGAGCTGTTAATAACAGTGACATAGCTACAGAGCTGTTATTAACATAGTTCATAGCAGAAGCGAGTTGCTTAGCAAAATGTAAAATATCTCTGTTAATTTAGACTCTGTCTAACTCTTGATTATTATCACTGTAAACAACTCTTAAATTTAAAACATCGAAAACATCATTTTATCACCAAAAACGGTAGGGTATTCAGTACTCGTTACGATGAAAATATTCGTTTTGCCTTTTTTTTGTTGTGTTTTTCTTTTGCTGCTTTTGATATTGAAAACAAGGAGAACAGCTTACAGCAGTTATTTAAGTATTGCAATGGAAAAAGTATGCAATAAAGCAAGGAACAAATAGTTAAGTTATTGGATAACTTTAGAAATTCATTAGGAACATGAGTACAGCATATTTTTGACTTGAATATATATAGAGTTGTGTAGCCAATTTCTCATATTGCGCTACTAAACATCTATTTAAGCAGTTAATTTGACATGGTTACAATTGAATCCTGGCAAATCGTTCAAAAATTTCTGCTGTCCAAGTTTGAGGACGTGCGCTGTGTGTTTTAAAAGTTGCGTCAAACTTTGGCAACGGGTCCGCCCAAGCGACCAAGCGGATGGCGTTGCCTCATGTTGTAAGTGCTGCGTAAACTTTTAATTATTACACACTTGCGACGTTCAATTTGTTCGCGATGTTGCAAGATTAAAAAGTTTGTGCAGTTCAATTATGTACGAGTCTTATATATGTTGTATGGCGTAAATGTTTTTAGCGCTAATTTGCTGTAACAAATTGTGTGCTTCTGCTAAAGGAGTGTTAAGTGAGAGCTCCTAATGGCAGGCCCTAGTCGTAGTCAAGACCTACACTGCTCAGAGTTAAGTATCATTTGTTTCACTTTACAAAATATTGAAATTTTTAGTTGCAATGTTTGAACCGCACTTTAGATTCTGGCCATTCAACATTGATATTGAAAAAAAAGAGGACCGACGCAGCTTTATTTTGCGGACATATATACAGTTAGGCGCTTATTTGCTGCTGGCCCTGCTCCAATGGGGGATTCTGGTCCTTCTTCCCCGGTAAATTGCAATCCTTACAACACATAGCGATCAGATTGGAATAATTTACTGCAGACCCACAGTCCCGCTAGTGGTGGAGACGCACGAATCAGCTCTGTTGGTGATGTTTTTCATGAGCCTGCTCTTCTTCTTGCTGTTCGCCATTAGCAACCAACTGAGGGCGTTGCCGTGCATCAATTTGCTGGTTACGCTGATCATTGTCGAGTGTCAAGTGTTGGCCATAGGCCTTCTCGCTGTTCGAACGAATATCCTGCGTTTAGTGCTTGGCTTTCTGGTCGTGTCAATAATCGAGGCTGTGGTCCCGATCATAATTATACTTTGGCAGGTAAGTCGCAGGACAAGCTGTGACAACGAATCCAAGTGACGCCTCTTTTTAACACCATCCAGCCGGACATCACGACGTACGCCACATCCTTGTTTCTGATCGCCTTCTGTTTGTTTATGTTCAACGTCTATCTCGTCGTTTTGCACATAATACTCAAGCTAGTTTGGATCTTTTGCGTTTACTGTGTTTCCTGCATGCTCCTTATTTTTCCCGTAAGACTGCCTGGCTTATTGTTACACACGCCTTTGATGACCACATCTCACTTACAACAACACGCACCAAAAACACACAATAAACAAACATGTCGCACACCCAACACACACCCAACACACACGCACACACTCGACATGCACTCGCCATTCGCAGATTCTGGCATATCATGTGCAAACGGTTTTGGGGAACGGCCTCATACGGACCAGCCTGACTGATGACAAGTTCGCCGCGCTGCTATTGTTCCACGATTTTCTGGCCCTGTTCATGCTAACCTTTTACTGGGCACCCACCCGCGGCAAACAACAATAAAAGCCATGTTTCACACATGTCCTTCCACTGGACTGGCCGGGACTGGTCTCTATTCAAGCTCTTTCACTCTCAGGCAGTCATTCATGCGATTCTGGGACAGAGCCGCCAGCGGCTGCTGCAGGCAGCCCGTGGGCCCTAGTTGATGCAGCATTATGTGATCCCGACACCGAATCTTTCCGTCACCATCGCAATCCCTGGCGTAGGACGTTATAAAACTTCGCACAGTCTCCGTGGCACAGTCGGGATTTGATACACAGCTCTCATAATCTGAAATGGGGTTAGTCGATGGTCAAACGAAGCCACATAAATGTGTCCACTGGCAATTTGTCTTCTTTGACTTTCACATTACCCTCGGCAACATCGGGCATCGTCCGCATCGCATCCTGCCAGTACGGCCGGGAGATGCGATAGACGCTGCACGGGTTCGGCCCGCACATGGCCGGCTTACTGGCCGTGGCGGTAGCTGCAATGCACTCCAGGCAGTCCTCGTCGAGCGGCGGAGTGCGCACTGCAGCTGCAATGAGTCGAGTAAAGAAGATGGATGAGATGCGTTCAAGTCATAATATATAATATATATATACAAGTGCGGTTTTATAATTGTTTTTCTTGTTTTCATTTTCTAAATATTTTATGGTTTATTTAAGGACCCTTTGCCTTATGAACACAAACATAGAATTATTCACCCATCTGGATCTGGAGAATTAGTTAAGGCAGTGAGGGTAAACAAAATAAGCTAATTTTTGAAGAAAATCCAAAGCACATAAAGTCATAGTAAAAGGCCAATTTACGACTGAACTGAACGTGAAACAGGTTTCTTTAGGAAATCAGTTCCCATTACGCCTGGCTCTCAACTTACCCGCAGCTGGTGCAGATGTCAGCTCGATATTCAGGCGGCCGTGATGGGTTTTCTGCTTGAGATGCATGTAAATGGCGCCCACGATAAGCAGCAGCGCCAGGATTAAACCAGCTGTGCTCAACAGCTTGCTCGTGCTGCACTTTCCGTATTTCCGTCGACTTGCCCGCTGCCGCGGTTGCCCACCCACCTCAACGTGGGAGGCTGCGCTGTTCATCGGAGTCGTGGACATCGCTCGTTTTCTTTGGCAACTTGAAAAAGTTGCGTTCTATTTGCTGACTTGTCCGCGCTCAACTGAGCCCCACAAATCGACAGGTGCTCGTCCGAGACTGAGCGATAACCCCGGCGAATCTGCTCAGATACTCGCTCACACTCACACTCACATCGATCGTTCTCCGGCTCGCCCGGCTCGCTGCTTATCTGTTCAACTTGAAACCGCAAAACATGCTCATCTTTTTGGCTTTCATATTGGTTGGTTCTCTCGCTCAGCTGCTGTTGTGTTGTGTTTTTGCCACGCTCCGCACATAAAACGCAGATGTACGCGCCAGATTAGGTGTCGATTGCATTTGCTAGTTCGACTTGGCACATGACAACTTGCGGCAGGTCTGAAAATGGCTCTGGAACTGAGTCTGGGTCTGGTTATTTGTGGCCGTGCCACCTTGCGCATTTATATGCACGTACTGTAAGCAAATATGAGAAATTGTTGAGCACACTGCGAGCATGTGGCACGAGCAGAGGCGCCGCCCACAATTGACGAAGAGGGGTGCACTTGGTAAGTGGCAACTGGGAACTGTGAATAATTTCTGTGCACTCACAAGGCATCAATCGTTATTTGGAAACGTAACTTGACTAACGCTGCTTATGTAATTCTCTACAGCAGTGACTCTATGCTCATATACTAGTGTATATATATATATATATATATATTTATATATGTATGTGTGTATTTTTCATTACCAAAGCCTCAGCTCTTGCTGCCAATTCGAGCTGTCAATGTCTGCACTTGGTTGAGAGACTCCACAAGTACAGCACAGGAGCAGCCTTCTCAGCAGCTTTTGGCCAGGTGCTAAGCTTAATGTGCGCCGTCATTTAGTTGATTGTTTTTTTTTCTTTATACCCTATAGAAAAGCATCGTTGGATTGATACCTCATTGTCTATGCACGTATGAGGAGCACTAATTGGATTGCATGCAAAACACAATTCGGAATAGTTACATAAAAATGCAAGTATACAACATATCTTTAAAATAAATAGAGAGAGAGAGTGAGAGAGAGAGAGAGAGAGAGAGAGAGAGAGAGAGAAAGGGTTATCCCGTACTAGTTTCCTTAACTAGATGCTTAATTTCTAAAATTATACCTTGATTACTTTAATGGAAAGGTCATGAATGTAGCTTAAAGGCTTGCTGACTTAACAAAGTAATTCTAAGAAATTTATTTTCCTTTCAAATATAAGAAGTTTTGTTGATCTTGGCCTGCACACTTAAATTCACCCGTCTTAGAAGCATTTCCCCTGCTATTTACACGCAACGTCTTCATCTTAAGCCACTCAGGGCAAGTGCGGGGTATTCCAAAGATGTTGTAATGTGTTCGGTTGCTCGAGTGCTGCCTCGCACACTTCTGGGCCGGCTGGCTTTGTGTGGGCCGCTTTCAAATGTCACCATTGTCTTAGGGCGTTTCCTGCGTTTCTCTTGGCCAACGTAATTTGCGTGTTTTCTTACAAAACACATGGAAATGGCTGTGAGCAGGGGCCGAAAAACCGAATTCAATTATGATATCATTTCAAGTAGTTCTTTAAATGTGGCGCTTTGTTCGCCACTGCGCTAAAGCCAATGCCAGCGGCGGCAACAATGTGAGGGGGGTGTGGTGGGGTGTGTGGGAGGGGGGGTTGGATGTGGGGGGTGGCATCGGCAAGGTCGTTGGGCGTTGCTGTACGAACGAGTTAGTGTGTGTATTGCATACCCACACTTATGTACTTATTATGTGGCAAATTTTTGCTTTTCAATATTTTCCAGCCGAATTCCCTTCTAAAGCTGAGTGCTCTAATGGCGAAATTCGAGCCGAGCCACTTGCTGCACTCGATTACGGTCGGCACTTTCCGGCTTCCGACCGTCCAATCGTCCACTTGTTTGACAGGGTGTCGCTGATGGTGTACCCCGAACACGTAGCGAGCTAAAACAAAGTTAATTAGATTTGTTGCAAGATGGTCATTATTCGAGCCAAATGGACCTTGGCTGAGGGCAGCCCTTTTAATGGACGGCCAGTGCAGTCAATTTGAAATTTGTATGCGCCATTTTTATGTCGCTTATTCGCCCGGAATGGCCCGTGCCCGTGCCCGTGTCCGTGTCCGTGCAATTACCCGCTGGCCACCGGGCATAGTTCAAATGTAAGACAGCTCAACTTCTGGCCATTTGTTATGCATTTCCCGTAACGTTTTTAGATTCACGAGTTTGTGTGTATGTAAAATGTGTTTGCATTTCTCTTTGCAGCTAAACAAGGCTAAAACAGGATAACGGCTAAAGAGCTGCTGCTGGAAAAGTTCTATTATCGACAGGTTCGGAAATCGGAAATGCGACGACAAAGTTCCGAGATTGAAAATGCAAATCGCACATAGAAACTGATTGCAGGCAGCAAAAGCGCGGCTAAAACCAATTTTGTGGTTGCTGCAAACAAGTAATCAAGTCCGTTTGACCGTCGTACCTACGGCGTATGCGTAATAAGCGACAGCACGTGCGTGTCGAGAGCCGCTAGACAGGCGGACAGACAGACAGACAGGCGGAAGCGGGGGCCAGCTGACCATTTAAGTGGCGGAAATGACACAGACGAAATGTATCGCTGCAAAAATTGGTTCTGTGCGCGCAGCAACAACAACAACTACGTCGACGTCGCACTAAACGAACCGGCTCAAACCACGCCCAACAGCGGCAACATCAGCAGCAACAGCAACAGCAACAGCAACAGCAACAGCATCAATAGAGCACGCAACAAAGCCAATTGCAGTCAGCAGGTTAACGCGAGTGCCAACCGCCGATCAACGCCCACCGATGATCCACCGCAGGCAGCCGCAGCCGCAGCAGGAACAGGAACAGGCGCAGCGCATGTGGTCACCTTTCTGGAGGATGCACCGAGCTGCAGCAACGGAGGCGTAACCAGCAGCCGCATTGTGACCACCGCCGAGCTGCATCAGGCGCACATGCTGGAGCACCACTCGAACTTGGATGCCATCGAGCAGGCCGACGATTTCATCTATGGTCCTGGCGCAGGACTCTCGCTGTGCGACGACAGCCTGCCCTCGGCCAAGAACTGCTACAGACTCGTCATGCTCGGGTGGGTATTCCTACTCCGATATATACACATATGCATATATACGGCTGCTGGGTGCTTAAGGTCCGTTCACTTTGCAGGTCATCACGCGCCGGGAAGTCCTCGATTGTGGCACGTTTCCTGGGTAATCGCTTCGAGGAGGCCTATACGCCAACTATTGAGGAGTTCCATCGCAAATTGTATCGCATACGGAATGAGGTCTTTCAATTGGATATTTTGGATACTTCGGGCTATCATCCGTTTCCCGCAATGCGTCGTTTGTCATTTCTAACGGGTGAGTTCGATGTGTGTGCTGTTAATAATATATGTATATACATGTGTGTGTGTGTGTGTGCGTGTGTGTGCGTGTGTGTGTGTGTGGGTTAGCCGCAATCATATCAAACGCACGTTTCATCACTTAAGCTGCCGAGTGTCTGGCGCTATTTAATGTGCTATAAATTATCATAAGAATCAGCCACAGCTGGAGCTCCAACAGAGTCAGTTATTTGTTCACACACACACACACACATGCACACACACACACGAGAAAAAGTACCCAATAAATAAGCAATAAATTTGCATCAACTAAATCAAGTATTGCTAAATATATCATTCAATGACATCTGTGTATTTTGCAGGCGATCTATTTATATTGGTTTTTAGCATGGACTCGCGCGAATCCTTTGAGGAGGTTGTCCGCCTGCGAGAGAATATACTCGAGACCAAGTGGGCGGCTCTCAATCCGGGCTCCGGCTTCAAGAAGAAGAGCCTGCCCAAGATACCCATGATACTGGCTGGCAATAAATGTGATCGCGATTTCAAGTGAGTTCTTGATACAAATTCAGAAATTGGAATCCATCAGTTAATTAATTTTCATTGCAAACAGAACCGTGCAGGTGGACGAGGTGATGGGCTACATAGCCGGCCAGGACAATTGCTGCACTTTCGTGGAGTGCTCCGCCCGCCAGAACTATCGCATTGACGATCTGTTCCATGCGCTTTTCATGGTCTCCAATCTGCCGCTGGAGATGACGCCAAACCAGCACCGACGTCTGGTGTCTGTCTTCGGTGCGCCCTCGCCACTGCCCCCGCATGGTTCTGCCGTTGGCGGCACCAAGAAGAATGCGCTCTCCATCAAGCGGCGCTTCAGCGACGCCTGCGGCGTTGTCACGCCCAACGCACGGCGGCCCAGCATTCGGACCGACCTCAACCTGATGCGCTCCAAGACGATGGCCCTCAACGAGGGCGGCGAGGGCGTGCGGAATACATCACGCTGGAACCGCTGTGCCCTCATGTGAAGCCGCTCTTCAGCAGACAGAGAGAGAGAGAGAGAGAGAGAGAGAGAGAGAGAGCCATGTGATAGTAGTGAGAAGCGGTCAGAGAAGCAGACAGAATAGGGAGATAAACAGAGAGAAGGAGATCTTAATTTTAAACGCAGCGTCTGGGTGATTTCGTTATGTAATGTAAATACTCGAGCAAATACTTATACATATATATATACATACATACATATATATATATTTATGCTGGGCCTAGGCAAGCATATTATACATGCATATATGCATTTTGCATTTTTCGCATTGTTATTCAACTATTAGCAAGGCAAACAAGTCAAATAATTATATAGATATATTATGCATATTTAATCAAAGTTTACAGCCCGTATCCCGTATCTGCCAGCCTCTACTATGTAAACAGACCAACAAAAACAAAAAAACAAACAAGCTCTTTTCCTGCTTTAAAAATATTGAAACTTTTCATCTTGTTTGTAATTGTATTGGCACGTTCTTTTAATTGACGCACAAAACTTAAAATACAAAACGAAACAAATATTAAAAATGCAGGCGACAATAATGTTAGGACGTACTTCAAATTGGTACTTGTTATGGGATTCAGTTTTAAATTTGTATCAAATGGAATTTGTATGAATTGAAATGAGGACTCATTGCTAATTTAATTGTAATTGTTGATTGTTGTTGATGTTCACAAGTTCTGTTCGCACACTACAATTACAGATAACCCCCACAAGCATATCAGCCCCAAAAAAAAAAAACAAAAATCAAAATCTAAATAAAAGCACACCGAAATCGTTAAACCAACAACAAAAGTTCTAGACCTAAAGGGTCCAATGAAACACTACTATAAAACTTGTACACCGAGCAACCAAACCTACAACAAACAAACAAAAAAGAAAAGAATATTTAAAGCTACTCTATGCTAAATACATAAACATATACAATGAGTACATATGAGTATATAAATTATACTAAGCCACATACACACATATTTAAATATATATACACTTATAGCGTTAAAC
Source organism: Drosophila nigromelanica (assembly GCA_004149465.1). Taxonomy (NCBI): domain Eukaryota; kingdom Metazoa; phylum Arthropoda; class Insecta; order Diptera; family Drosophilidae; genus Drosophila; species Drosophila nigromelanica. The sequence continues at coordinate 54,920 of SCDS01000109.1, read as the reverse complement.
CGAATTTATGTGTAGTAAATTCGAGTTTCAAATTAACCTAAGCAACAGCAACAATTTTCGCGAGTTTAACTAAACAATTTAACTAAAAAGTATTATGAGTAAAGGAATTAAACAATTTCCATATGAACCAAGACCAAATTAACATTATACTATATACAAAAATATACCAATACTTATATATATATATACTATATACTTACTATACATACCAATTAATATTTAAACTGATCAAAAATGCGTTAACATAAAAGTTATTTAAAGTTTCAACGCGAATATCGCATTATTCCAAGAAGTGCAAATATTTACAATTTTCATGGAATGGGACTTACGTTACGGTTCAAGGTTTATATTAATAACAACCTTAACAATTATGGGCACTGACCCGATATTTGCATCGTATTTTAAGCTTAAAATTTACATTTTAATGCTTTGGATTTGCATTGTTTATTATGATTAAATAAAATTCATCAAATTACCAGAATTTTTTAAGCATTTCAAATGGGGGGAGGGGAGGTTTTTCGTAAGTTAGTAGATTGTAAGCTTTATTTTAATACGGAAACGAAGAGCTTACAAGGATTTCAAGCGGGTTGTTGTTTCCACTTACGGTTAAAAGCATCTGCCGCAAAAGCTTAAGCAAACTTTCAAGTTTACGCAGGCTACTGTAAGCTTTAAAAGCCACACGAAAGCTTTAAGTGGTTTGAAACTTAAGAGTTTCAAAAAGTAGCAACTATATATATATTGTCACTTATTCTAATTTCCGATTTATTTTATCTGTTCTCATATGTGTATATTTATCAGAGATTTTATGCTACAACAATAACAGTAAACTCGTAAATTGCTACAACAATCTGCCAAATTATGAAGCATTGTGTGTTGGCCAAAAGCGCCAACGTGGCCAACATAATTGCCGTGTCCAGGGAGCTGGCAAATCGGCGCCTGGTTAGAGACATGGCCAACAGCGGCAGCAACGAAAACAGCCAAAGGGGCCACGTGCTGTGCTCGTTCGCGGCGACAACAACACATTTACGCCCAATTGAACAATGCGTGGAGCAGTTGGAGCCGCCCGGCGTGGGGCGGGCGTCACAACTGGGGCTGCGCGCTTAAAAGTGCCGTCAGTTTTAATTGTTTGTCTGATCGCAGACAGGGTCTATTAATAGGCTTATGGTCTATATGATATACTGAGCTGGAGCCGTGTGGCTTTCGGCATTAGCTGGTGGTGGTGCTGGTGATGGTGCTGGTGGTGTTGGCTTCCATAGTTGTTGTTGTTGTTGTTGTTGTCGGTATTGTCGACACTCGATAATCAGTGCGGTTGCCGCTGTGCGAGCTACAATTTGCATGTTGCTGTTGGTCAGCAGCGGGCAATGGGCATATGCCGAATACCAATTACGCCTCTCTCGAAATAGATTTGGTCGCCAAAGCCAAATCATAATTTAAATAATGCAGCTGTTGCTGCATATTTCGTTGTTTGGCATTTGCGACCAATTTCAGTTAATGACTGACAGCTAAGAGCTTTACAGTTAGATTTGGTGCAAATGAATGAGAATACAAGCGGTGTTTTGCTATATATATATTTCTTTAACAACATTTGTATTTATTATGTGATCGTTAGAAAACTACCCCAAGAGGTAGGTAGGGGTAGAGGTATATAAACAAAAATATTTTATAAATTTAATTTATTGGATTTTGCAGGCAAATCAATTATCATGACAGAAATTAATTTTTATAATGTAATTTATTTGCACATTTTTTCGCCGCGTTTTAAGCTATAGACCTTTAGTTTCAGAAAACCTGTTTAATTTTTTTTTGCAATTTGATAAAAATCAAGTTATCTCTCTCAGTTTTAAAGTTTTTTTCAGACTTCTGACCTCTTCCGCCTCCACAAGTTACAAAAATCGATATTTTCTGAAAAATATTGATTATTTCAAACTGTTATTATACTGTGCATGAGTATTGCGCCGTTGGTTATACCCGACTTAATTAGACATGAAATGTGTGACCATAAATGTAAAAGGAAACTCGTAGTATATTACACTCAAGCCTCAAGGGCTTAATCGTAGGATACTTAGCCTATTTATTGATTTCTGACTGTTAAATCGTGGTGGGTGGCTTTAAATGAAATCGGTATTGCAGCTTAGTTAACCGGCTGGTAAATATTTGTGTAGGAACCTGGCAACGAAATGGAAAACTTATTCGCACGTTTCGCTGGCAGACTTTACTTAGCTGCATGCTCCAGCTAACAGTGGCAACTATAACTATTCGCCTGCTCGGCTAAGTCAACGCCAGCCCACGCCAGAAACTTTCTGTGCAAACAGAAACTGAAACAGCGATGTCGTCGGCGTCTTCAAGTCTGAACAACACCTGTGCAGGTGACTCGCTTACAGTTGTCGCTGCTGCTGGTGATACTCTAGTTGTTGTTGTTGCTGTTGTTGTTGTTGTTGTTGCTGTAGCTATCGTCGGTGTATTTGCTTATTGTGTTTGTAAACATTGCTAACAACTTGAGTAATGCCGGCGACAACGCGCCTTCAACGTTGCCACACCCCCAATCCGAGTCGCGATGCCTAAGCCGACGCCCCCACCGCAGTTGCTCTATTACCGTTACATTTGCAATTGCTAATAGAGGGCGAAGGGAGGGCGGAAGGGTGCGCGTGTGTGCGTGTGTGCGGGTGTGCAGGTGTAGTGTGTAGCGCGGAAATACAATATATATTTTGCTGGCTGTGAACCTTTGCTGCATTCTCCTCCTGACTTTATCCCGCTGCTGGCAAGTTGTAAGTGCTCAAGTTTTTCAATTAAAAGTTGCTACCTTTTTGTGTTACTGCGGCGGCATAACATAAATACGCATGTGAGTTGCTGTTTATGTGTGTGTTGTTGTGTGTGTGTGCGTGAATTGGCTTGCAGCAAATAGCTTTTCGTTTAAATACCAATAAACCACATGGTAAATAGCTCAGCTCTGCTCAACTCAACTCAGCTCAGCTCAGCAGGTTTCGGTTCAGTTTGGATTGATGCCACTTAAATCATACAAAAATTGTCGGCAGCAGCGACGACAGGAACATAAAACGCGGCCAACAAACAAACAAAATGCTAATGCCAATGGCAGGTGTTGAAGTCCAGGGCATTATAAATTCATACGAAAATACCAAAACGTCAAACAAATTGCAAGTTTTCAGTTGCATTTCCGCAAAACGTAACTGAAAATAATACGTTGCCGTTGTTGTTATAGTTATTGTGGTTCTTGCTGTTGCTGCTGTTGTTGCTGTTGTTGTTGTTGCTCCTGCTGTTAGTGCAGTGGCAAAAAGTATGCAACAAAAGCCATGGTATCGAATGCCCGCTGAAGCCCGACAAATTGAAGGTAGGCCAGCGGCAACGTCTTCGCCTTGCCACCGTGCCATATGGTATATGTGTGTGTGTGTGTGTGTGTGGATGTGGATGTGGATGTGGAGCTGTGTGTGTGTATATGCAAGCGAATGTGTCTGCTCGCATGACAAGTTGAAATGTTGACGGCTCACTGACACTGTGTAAGTGTATGTGTGTATGTGTGTGTGTGTGTGAAAGCGAATAGCTGCGTTTTATCCTTTACTGTTGATAGAAAAGGGTATTTAATGTTTTTGCACAGCCTTTGTCAAAATTAAATTTTCTATTGTTTTATTTCGTATCCATAAAAATATGTATAGAAATATATTGTACTACAAAATAAATAAAGTTTTTTTAGGAAAAATTATATTTATCAACAACTCTTTAGAAAATAAAAAAAATTCCAATCTTCCTCCTAAATACCACTTAAAAGGCACATTCTTAGCAAAACATATTTGTATGTGAAATTGATATATTGCAAATAAAATCATGTATATTCGAATCCTTTCTTAACTCTCCGTAAGCTCTTCAGACTATTTTTGAAATGCCTTTTTCCACAGTTATATTTACACTTTAGTGCACATAATTTTTTTTGGAAATTTATTAGTTGCTCTTCTGAAACAGAGTATTTGGAAGTCGTTACCCATTCTGAACTATGCGGCGCTTGCCACCAGGCTTGCGAGTACATGTTTGAATGATTTTGTGGCGTTGTGCTGTTGAAAAATCATACAAAGTTATGCAAATTCTGATGTGGCTGTCGCCGCTGACGGTAACGTTGCCGCTGCTGCTGCTGTTGTTGCTGTTGCTGCTGTTGCTGCTGCTGTTTCTGTTGCCGTTGCCGTTGCCACCTGTGCCTGTCGCTGTGCCTCTGCCTGTGCCTGTGCCGTAGCCGTCGGTGCATCGGTTTCTGCGGTTTGGCATGCATAATTGTTGGTTTTTAGTTACACGTTAGACCTGGCCGTACAGGCCAAGTCGGCTATTAGGGAGTCGGCGTAGACGGCGTGTCCGCAGAGGAATTTCAATATTTGAGTTTGAGGAGTCAGTAGCCAGTTACCGTTACTCTCAGCCGTGTGAGTAGAAACGAGTACCTGGCAAATACAATGTATTTTAATCAAAATCACAGTCAGTTGGCTCTGCCAGCGACTCTAACAAAGCACAATAATCATTTCTCGGGCTTTTGTTTTGCTATTTACATTGGCTTGGCTTTGCTTGTACCGCGCTTCTGCCCCTCTGCTCCCTTGTCATTCCGGCTGTCCGTCTGTCCGCCTATCCGATGTAGAGCTTGGGGCTATGGCTATCATCAAAAAACAATTCTGCGCATAGCGTCCGCAAAATAATGGACGTTAGGCCTCGCTTGATAAGCACACACACACACACTCACACACACACACACACACACATAAGGAGCAACTTCTTTGCGATGCCAAATGCGTAAGTTGTGTGGTTTGGCGAACAGCAAGTTGTGTTTTGTTCCCAATAAAAAAAAGCAGAAACCAAAACAAAAGCAAAAAGACAAACAACAAACAGAATAAAAGAAAAACGAGAAACAAGCAGGGAAACTTGTAAACGCGTCTGGGCACAAAAGTGGAATCTAATAAGCTCACGGCTAAACGTGTTATGATGAATGGCATTGTCAGGCACAGTCGGAATTTAAAAGTTTCCAAGTACCTTCAGCCAAGTCAGGCAAGTCTTATAATTGAAAAGTGAAAATGCAATCGACTACGAAATACATGAAATTTGATTACAAGTTGCTCTCACTGGCTTGGCATTATTTCGACTTCACCTATATTCAACCTCCTGCCTGGGCCTGGGACTGCCCCAGTTTCTCGCCCGAAAGGAGCAACGGCCGCATGACCTTCCGACTTCACAGCTAATCAACTAATCAAAAATTTTCGTATTCATTCATTAAATTAAAATTTCATTCAGCTCATCTGGTTTGATTGCTCTGTGCCTAAGTGGCTGACGCTGACGCCGACTGCCTGCTCAAAGTCACAACCACAATTTGAATCCCAATTCCAGTCCCACTGCCAATCCCACTGCCAATCCCACTGCCAGTCCCAATCGCAAACGTAATCGCAATTGTTGGCTTTCCTCTGGCCTGTCGGCTTGTTTATTTGTTTGTTGCCTGTCCTCTGTCGATTGTCAGTCTGCTTTGGCTACCTTACAAACGCTTTGTATCTTTATCTGTAGCTGCCTGGATCTGTATCTGTATCTGTATCTATATCACTGGCGACCACATCGCTTCCGCATCCACCGTTGAAACTATGCTGCTTGCCATTGAAATTCATAAAGCATCAATGCCCACGAAATGTATCTAATCGGGGAGGGGGCTGAGCAGCTCTACTGGGGCTGTGGTATTTTATGGCGTTCACTGTTTGAAATCATTGGCTTTAATTCAAGTGAAAAATTATTTAAATTGGTAATCAAACGTGCGATGAACATTCGCAGATGGGGAAGAACAAAATTTTCTTTGTTTTTTTTTAGTGATTGTCTAGTTCGAAATTTAAAATGGAAATGAAAATTGATTTCAACTTAAATAAAGAATATTGATCAAAGAAATTTGTTCAAGGTGTATACTATTATACATTGAAATATATTCTTTCTATATATATTCCAGTTTTTTATTGTTTTATTTGTGGTTTTATTAGTACTTTAAGCTATTTAAAACAAGTAATGCTGCATTACTTACTGCGTTATACTAATTTTAAAATGAAAAATGTTGAATGACGATCGATTCTACAAATTATACGAGTTGTAAGATCTATATATTTCTACGATCGATCTTTATATAGCCATTTTAAAATTCATACTAATCGAGTTGCTATTTTGTGTCAGCACAAAAGCACGCACTGAAAAATATTCGCGACAACTTTAACATACTGCCTTTGCTAATTTACAGCTGTTGCTTATTATTGTGGCATACAAAAGTATGCAATACGCAAGCAATGTTTATTTAAGCTGTACAAAATGCTGCTCGTACAAGTATGCTGTACAATAATTCGACTGAAAAATGCATGTCGAGCTGCTTCTGATTTCTGTTCGCCTGGTAGTTTGGGCGGAATTTGTGTTGAAAATCTTGCAAGTCCGCGGCCGGTTTTTTAAAAGAACTTTTAAGATGCATATCTCAGGCAAATTGGGGCCGATCTTTGAATGAATTACCTTTTCGGACTCGGACGGATCAGGACCATCGAGTGGCGTTTAAAAATCTCCATCCTAAATTTTTTTTACCAAAATTGACAAAGATGGCACAAATTTTCTCGAAAAACCGAAAATTTTAAAATGAAAAATTTTCAATGCCGATCGATTCTATAGACTTTTAAAAGTCGAACGATGTATATCTTGACGAGATCGGAAAACACATGGCCGCTAAAAAGTCATTTAAAATTTATAGAAATCGAGTTGGATTTTTGTGTCATCCCAAAAGTATGCAATGCAAAATATACTTACATAAACTTTAACAGTGTGCACTCTGTTAATATGCAGCCGGTGCTTATTATTGTATCACTTAAAAGTATGTAATGCTTTTATTCGTGTTAGCTTTATACACCATTTTCTACAACAAACTAATACATCTAAATTTTGACCAAATTCGAAAAATATGGCAAGGGGCAAGACGGACATTGCAAAAAATCAATATATTTTTTTCACTTTGTGAGCGAGTATAAAACAATTAAATATCGAGAATAAGAACAAGCTGTTTTTGACATATTGCAATAAATGACTTACCTTTATCTGAATTATGTTATACCAACTGTCAAATGAAGCTAAACTACTTGTTGTTGGCTTTGATAATTTAATTTTTATTCTATTATTATTTATCATATTTTTATTTATTTTATATGCACTTTCAATCTGCATAGAAGTATTAGGCTTACGACTAGAGGGCTTTAAGTGTTCATTTTGATTTCACTAAATGTAGTTATTTGCATCATGCATACATAATATGTATGTATGTATTTATATTATACTGCTTGGGAGTGTGTCTTTAACCCAATTAGCATTACTGTTGCCGTTAGTATTTTTTTTTAAATATTATAAATTATACGCTTAATTGTTATTACAATTACAATTAATTACATTACAAATTTGTAGCTGGAAATGCATTCATTAAATGCAAATGAAATTATATAACTAACTATACTGGTACAAGTAATTCCGTTTTACTCGTTATGATTCGCTTTAGAATTACAATAAGTTACATTAAATATATATACTCGTATTTATTTATTACATATAAATTACTGCAATTACTGCTGTGCTTCAGTTATTCTATTGCATTCATATAAAAAAGGGCTTTAGGTTTTTCCTTCGATTTCGTACTTCTTCATCATTTATATAATAACGAGTATTTCAGTGTAGAAAATCTGGCTACATTATGAGTAAGTAGAATAGAAAACTGGATTGGCATAAAACATAATGCACATTGGAGCTGATGTAGTTAAAAACGTTGGTTTGGGACTTAAAATTGTTAGCTGTGATTTGAATTTTGTTTTTGTTTTCTATCTTAAACATTTACACATTTAGAAGTCTTTGACAAAATACATTTATACACGTATACAGCCATGTGAAATGTATTTGCGCGTGGATGCTCCTTTAGCTGTACGTGCCAGCAGGATATAGGAGACTAATTTGGCCAGTAAGTATGCTTTAGATTTTTTTTGTTTTTGCTGTTGGAAAGGTGCGCTTGGTCTCAATATTGATAGAGTTGTGGGGGACCAGCTCACGTCGGTCCTGTGGAAGTAGGACTAACCTAAACGGCAGCTGCTCAAATGTTTGCCTTTGCCTTCGCTGTGACTTAATTACAAATTTAGCTTAGTTTTCATTTTTTACTATACTTGTAGATTAAGCTACAATTACGAGTAGATAACTCGCTTGTACAAAAATGCTTGTTGCCTGTCGAACATAAGAAATTACAAATTATAGTATTTGGTAGATATATATACGTGTATATATCTAGTTATCCGTAAGTAATATGTAGTATGCAGTTATTTACGTTCATATTTCGCTATGCAATTGTTAATCCGTCGCTTACTTGAGTATTTTTTTGGTTTAGTTTGGAATTCACTGATTATATGCATGGCCATGATTTACGTTTACATTTAATGTGTAAGTGTGTTTATGAGTATTGTAGCATGGGTTGTGGTGGTTTCTGTGTTTGTGGTTCTGTTGTTCACATTTGTCTTGTATTTTGTTGCATTGGTATTTATATTATGCTCGTTACAGTTACAGATACAGTTACCGTTCCCAGCCCATGCTCATGCTATAGGTGGCTGCTCTCCAGTTGGGCGTCTTACAGCAGTAAATTGTCTAAATGCTCGGCGTATTCATCGGCCGTGCTAAACTCCAGCTCCAGTTCGCCACTGGGACTGTTACTGTAACTGTGACTGTGACTGCGACTGCGACTGTAATAATTAGCAAAGTTCGGGTGCGTGTGGTGAGCACCATAAAAAGTTAATGCCAAATCAATACAACACGTGTAAGTTGTTTCCAGTTGCTGCCCCTGCCACTTACCTGCTGCTGACATCACGTTTTTTCCGCCGATCCTGGGAGAGGGCTTCCACACAGAGCACAATCAGCTTGCCATCGCAGGGCTGGCGCTCCTGATCGAGCAGCTTGTTGCCCAGCAGGTTGCTGGCATAGCCGAACTTCTCGTGGGAACTGGAGTGCCAGGCATCGCAGTAGGTATCCATGGAGCGCTCCCCATTCGGCAGCGAGCCGTGCCAGACCAATTTGAGTGGCCTGCGAGGGCAATGTAAATGGATGTGTCTACGCACATAATTATAGGACTTACCATAATGGATCTGTGAGAACATTCTTGCCGCTAAAGCTGTAAATTCGCGGCGCCTGGGAGAAGAAGCCACCCTGGCCGTTAAAGACTCCCTTCCAGGAATTAAAAAGCACATCGCCGCGGGTATTGACCACTGGTAGCTCCCAGTCGGCTGGACGCACAATAGAGTCTAGGTTCTGTACTCTGTAAGCGAAAAACAAGCATTACGCATACGACCCGTGGTATGCATGTGGAATTCAGGACTCTGAAGTCTGTTCCAAGAAATTAAAAACAGGTAAACAAACTGCCATCGAAATGCTTAAACGACAGCTGAGAGGCATTCCACTCTCATTGTCCAGGGCAGGCATTGTGAGCGTGTGCATAAACCTACATAATAAGTATATATTCCTTTATTTATTTTCGTTTTCTTTCTGACAGTCTTAGCATTCATTTTGGCATCCATTCGACGCTTTGTGCGCTGGTGCTGTGTAAATAAATTGCACGAAATTGTTTTTAGCGGCTTTTGTTTTCATATTTCGTGCGCTTTTCTTGCTTTGCTTCAAATATCAAGATTATATTCCAGTTAATGAGTTCCAAAAGCGCCACCGGGTGGTGGCCAACGCTGCGTATGAGCAATGCCAGCCTGAAATCGTCGAGTGCCAGGCCAAAGTACGCACAGTGGCAAACTAAACATAAAAAACATGCCTAATACGCGTAAAAAATCTAAGGACAGATAAGACACACCCGGCCTTTCTGTCACTGTCCCCTCGCCTCTCAACCCCCCATCCGCATAAAGCTGTACGTTCACTGGTGCTTACCTGGAGGTGAGGAACGCCTTGAATGTGCCCAGAAGACCCGCTCGTCGGCCCTGGCGATAGCAGGCAAAGTCCGCGCCTCGAATGCCCTGCAAGTCACCAACATAGGGCTCATTGAGGGCCGCCACGCGAAGCTATGGTTTGAGGAGGGGAATAAGCGGAGCACAGAAAATATGGCACAAAATTAATTTGGAATTTATGTCAAGCATTTTGAAATCTAATTAATATAGAATTTAATGGCTGCGAATTGTTTGTATAGCTAAGTTGAGGATGGGCAAATTTCAACTTATTGCGAAGGGCTGTTAAAATGATAAGAGAGTGTAATAGATAGCTAAACATTTAAAAGATATTTCAATTTGAGAAATAACTTGAAAAGAAACCCCACTGAGAGGAATTGGGTTATATAAATATATAAATATATATATATATATATATATATATATATATATATATATATATATATATACTTGTAGGTCTCTTGCTGGGGAGGACATTCACTGGGGGCCTTTGTTAATATTTTGTTTTAATTGTACTGAAGGGCACTCACCATACGCGGATACCACTGTGAATGTAAAGCGAGTGTTTCGTATGGTTTCATATTGAGCATCATATTATTTACGATCCCAATAAATTTGTTCGACGACGCAAGCGTGAGAATGGTACAACAAATTGTTCATTGAAATTGGTATATATTTAATAATGTAAGCGATACACAAAAAACAAGCGGAAAAAAAGTGGATGCTCTCTTATTGGACTTATTCAGTTGAATTGCGATGCAGTTCTTAAAGCAAAAGCTACACATGAAACTCAATGGCTGATAAAGATTTCAGCACAAGCACAGATTAAGTATTAAATAAATAATGAATAATTACAATAGAAATTCAAAAATTCAATAGAATCCAAAACTACATAAAATTCGTCTGCACGTTACGAAACAGAACTAAAAATGCAATTTGCACTAATTAGAAACGTTTTCATTGAGCAATCCAAACCAAAATCAGATTATTTATTTGTGTGTGTGGAAGAGATGCGATAATTCGATTTAGTAGCTTCCTTTTATTTGCTCTCTCTTTGTGTGTGTATTCAGTGTGTGATATTTTATTTAATTACCGTTTCGTATTCGGGCGCGGTTGTAAACTGCATTTAATAACAATTAATAATAAATGGTTTTTAGTAGTGTTTATTAACTGAATTGCTTAATTTTTTGCTAGGTATTAATTATTAAATTTAAAAACTATCGAGTATCGAGTTATTGCTGTAATTGAGTTTTGTGAATATTCGTGTAGTTATTCAAGCGCACTTAAGGCCCTTAACATGATAGCTGCTCTTATGCACCGATATAAAGTAACGCTATGTATTTTGAATGAACGAATTTAGTGTAAATATTTGTTGAGCTTTAAATTCACAAATATTCATTCAAAACGCAATTGAAGCGGCATAAGAACACTTTTCACAATGCGATGGTATTAAAGTGCAAATCGATATGTATGTGCATGTTGGATATTAGATGGAATATGACAATGACCACTTACCGTGGGTGTGTTGAGCAACGGAGGTGGACTGTTCAGCAAGTTTTTCGATTGTAAATCAAAGCGCAAAGATGGCGCCACTGTGGTGGGCGGAGCTGGAGTTGCAATCGGCACCAAAGTTCCCAGCTGTCAAAGGAAGAGTTAGAAGAGTTTTTAACAAACTTCTGATTAAAAGCGATAGCTGTTAGCCAATCAATAATTTAAGAGCTACGAGCAAATCTGATGGCAGGCGTTCTTTTAAAATGTACGGTTTAATTGACATAAACACTTTCTGATGTATAAGCTGATTTATTGGCTGAACATACCAAACTTAATATTATAATTAAAATTTAAAACAAATATCAGCAAGGGATAAGCACCAAAAATATTCGAAAAAAACTGTATTTACTTATCAAAAAGTTAAAATCTCTTCAGAATTTACAAAGTTGTGGAAACAGCAGAATATTTACTGTGGATTTAAAAGCTTTACAAGTACATATCGTATATAGTATTCTAAACACTCATTGATTTCATAAACATACCGTAAATAATGAAGATTCATCCAAGTAATTTGTAATTTTTAGCATGATTGACCGAAAAATTAACTATCTCAGAATCACTTTTAAGATGGCATTTTATAATAATGTCAATGCCAAAACGCAAAAACTATGAACAGATTGGTATCAAACATGAAAATTGGTTAAGTTTTAACTGAGCTTTGCGAATTAAGGGATTTGAGAACATGAGATAGTACAATTTTTTTTGACCAAAAAATTAACCACCTTCAAATCCCCAAAATACTTGTTAATAATTCAAAAATATACTTTTCATGAACTGCGAGTAGAGCGCGAGACACTGTGCATTGCCGTCTGACAAAAGTTTTAATTACTATTTTGAACTTTAAGTAGTCGACTCGTGTACTGAAATCTAATTAGGACGCGAATGTCACCACTGGTGCCGGGAGTAGCTTAGACAGCCCGTTGCCAGCGTGCTGGCAAAGGGGATAACAGCGCAGGCTGAGAACACTGTCAGCAGCAGCGTCAATGAGCTTGTGCTTGATTTACCCACATTATTCAGAGGGAACCCTATGTATGCACGTTTTGTTGCTAAAAGTATTTAAATGTTGCCGTCAAAGGCATCAGATTTGTGTCCCGCTTAACCGCCCGCAAAGCCCCTCCTTATAGAGAGAGAGGACTACATTTCCATTTCCCTTCTTGTGGGCATGCACATGCCAAGCACAGTTACCAGTTGCCTGCTGTCAGAACTTGGTAGTTGGCATTGTGGGCTAGCCACGCCCACAACTCATGCTGTGCTGTTGTCGGTATTGGCTTTGGCTTTGTGCTTGTGCTTGCAACAACGGAAGCGGAAATCGAATCTTGAACAGTTCTGAGCATATGTATTGTACACTCTGCACAATCAGGCGGCCCCAAAATTCATGCAATACTCTTTTAATAAGGGGGACTAACTGGACTAAAAGCAGCTCGCAAATTGTGGCCACTTTAATGTGTAACAAGCTTCTGCAAATAGGTTAAATTTCGCGTGTAATTTGTGGACGCTTCCAGCACAAATATGTTTTACAACTGCTGACCGGGGAAAATTGCCAGAACTCTAACTTCAGGTTGAACTGCGGCTGCGGCGACAGGCAAGATTAATTGCCAGTGTTGAGTAATGCAGTTCACAAATCGAACCTCGAGCGTTTCAGCGAAAGTGCTGAAGTTGTGCATTGCCATTCGGGCCAAAAATATTCCATTTCGATTTCCGTTTAATATTATTTTTAATCTCCTGTTACGGTTTATGGCCCAACCGCACTGGATAGGAAGGGGGCTCGGGGTTAGGAAAGAACATGCATGTTTTATTCTTTGCCAATAAAAGTTTCGTTTTTTATTTATTTTCTTTGGCAGCGCATCTGCTGAGTGACTGTGTGATTGCCTGACTGTGTGACTGAATGACTGACTGAATGTCTTCTAGCAGGCGGGTTGACTCGAATTGGCTGACATCTGCCTGTGCCTGTCCATCAGTGCTGCGTCAATATTACGAGTTTAAGGCGCCCACTTTCTAGGGCTGCTGGCTTGGGAATAGCGGAATTTTGCTTCTATCGTTAACTCGCTTGAGTGAAAAGCCAGGCGCGAGTCAATATAATTGAATAACGGGGCACACACGGTTTGGGGCATGTTGCCGATCCATTGGCAATCAGTCAGAACGTCTGCAACATTTAATGTGCAAATAAAAAGCCCTGAAGGAGCAGCCGCCAAGACAAGGACAATGCCAAACAAAACCCTATTTTATGGCCAAAAACAACAGGCAAAATAAACAAACATATGTACGTTGAACGTCTTACCGGGCCCGGCCCAGCCTTCGTATTTTCTATTTTTATTGCATTTTATTTTGCTCTGCTTTGTTTTGTTTTGTTTTGTTTTCTCGAGCCATATTTTCATAATATATAGAAAAACAGGCATAAAATATTGGTGTCCGCCAGCGACTTTTTGTTTGCCATATTTGGCATTTGAGAACGCACGCACAGGCCACACTTGTTTGCTCTGACCCAATCCCGATCCCAAACCCAATCCCAAACCCAATCCCAATCCTAGGCACAGGCCCCGAGCTCCACTTACCGCTATATACTGCCAGCCTTTGTTGACGCGGACGAGCAGCGCCTCCTCTTCGGTAATGTACGCCAGGGTGCCGGGTGGGCTGAGCACCGATTTCTGTGAAACGTCAGAGACACCAAATTTAAATGTGTTTAAAAAAAATGTACGCTAAATTTATACTGGATATACTATATATATACACATTAGTGTGTGTAGAGCAACGCACCTTTGTCATTTCGTCTATGTTCTGGAAGGTGACTGCACCTGGCACGATTCTCATGTTCATGTTCGATGATGATGCGGAAAAGTATGGCAACTCCTCGCCATCTCCTATGCCGATGCCAACCCCTAGGGAGGACTCCTCGTGCTTGTGCGAGTGCGCCGTCTGGCGCGGTGGCTCTGTAAATGATGATTCCGAGACATGCGTGTTAAAGGTCGATTTAGAGTAACAATTTATATATATATATATTTGAATCTGTGTGATAAGTGAAACCAATACTGCAACTACTATATAAAATATCAAAACTTATGCCATTTTATAAAAGTTTTTCATTTACTGATTATACGTATCAAAAAGTTAAATATATATTGCATGTGAACTTACATATCTACAAAGAGGAAAAACAGAAATGTTTGAACAACTGTTAAGCGTATGCGACTGAAAGATATCCTTCAATAATATGTAACGAATGTTTCTAATCAATTTATAGGATATCTTTTGGTCAAGCACACGCGTTTGTAGGTATAATCTCTATGGCTTATTTTGGAGCATTCACTGCCAGGTGTATGTGTGTGTGTGTGTGTGTGTGTCTGTGTGTGTGTATCATTTTATTTTTGTTTTTGGTAAGTGAAAGCATGACTATGCAAAAATGTTGAACAAAATGTTTACATGTACTTCATTAACAGCAAATGAGATGATGATGATGTGCAAATAATGAGCCCAATTCCCCACCCAAAACTTTAAGGCATGCCAAGGACTTGATGGGCGTGAAGCGTATATACGCTCTACGATATATGGAAGGAAAAAAATATAGTTAAGGTATAATTTGGCATGCAACATTGAACGAGAAACTTCACTACGGCAATTTGGTGGTTTGATTTGATTTGATTTTGATGGTTTACCAGCTGTGCCATCTGTGGGTCTATCGCGCAGATCTTGCAGCTCTCGCAGTGCTTTAAGTTCGTCTAAAGATGAGCGCGCACCTTGATTACGAGTACAATACAGAATGATTTGGAATTGATTTTGAGTTGGTTATGGCTATGGGACAATGCTAGTTACTTATGTGTGTGTGTGTGTGTGTGTATGCGTGTGTATGTGTGTGTATGCATGTGTGTGTAAGTGTGTGTACATATATGTACAGTTATGATTCATGGCACAAGTACGGGCACCTAACTATACATGTACATATATATGTTTGTATATACAAATTATCCTTGGCAATTTGGAGCAGCTCCTAACTCACCTGGTCGACCGTAGTAGGAGGCGTCACCGAAGAAGCTGCTGCGCGAGTCCATGCCTGCCTCTCCCTTGGGTCCAGTTATCGATAAACCCGGCAAGCCGGGTGGTCCGGGCAAATCGCGTGATTTTTTTTTTTTCAAACTTACCCCTTCTCGTCCGCCTGCATCTCCCTTGGCACCCTTGGCTCCCGTATCGCCCTTAGGTCCAATCATGCCAGGACGTCCCTAGAAATAAAAACTTCATAAATGATGGCCAAATGTTGGTTTGCAAGCAAAACGATTTGGTTTTATTCCAATATTCCTGGCCTGGAAACTGGCAACTGAATTCAGAGTCCAACGGCTGGCAGGAATCGTTACTAACAAGAGGAGTTACTCTGGTATAGAAACCAAGTTGAACAATCGCCAAAAAAAAAGACGGCAAAACTTTTGCAGTTTAGAGTGCAACAATTTGGTAGTTGCAGCACTTCTATGTTGTTGTTGTTGTTGATGTTGTTGTTGTTGGTGCTCCTGCTCGTGTGCCAGTGCCAGGAATTGAGTGAAACTTTCGTTTGGGTTCATTTCGGTGCGGCAATTCATGTAAATACGTTGCTTGACTTTGATTTTGAGAGGCGGTAAACGATGCCAGTTGGCAAACGCGCAGACATCGAAAGCGAACTTTTCCCTTTATATGAGACTACCATTGTTATAGCTGTTCTTGTTGTTGTTGCTGTTATTGCAGTATAATGGCTTAAACTGAAATTCTAGGGTAACTGCAATTGGAATCGTGCGCTGATTCAGCGTCCTGAATAACTGTGATGAAAATGCACTTAAAATACTTTTCGTTTGAGTTGATTTCGCCAAGTTGCGACCGCTTTGTGCGCTCGCGCTCTTCCTCTTGTTCACTCGCTTGCGGACACGGATGCTGTCTAGCTCACGATTGCGGCCAGAAACTGTCTGGCTGAAGAAGTGAACTTTGCCAGCGACACAAACAATGGGCGCAAGCATGTGAAAGTTGAGCCGCCGCGCCTCATGAATATGGATGCTAAAGTTACGAGTGCCTTACCGAGTGTCCGATATCACCCGTGGGTCCGGGCTTCCCGGGTGGGCCAATTGGTCCGGTTGCGCCAGTGCCGCCGCGTCGGCCACGCATCCCCTTCTCGCCCTTCTCGCCGCGCTCGCCTTTGGTGCCGTTGCCATCGCCCGGCTGGCCAGCCAATCCGGGTAGGCCGGGTGCTCCGGGCTCCCCCTTGGGTCCGGCGGGTCCGTGTGCACCTTTGTGACCCTGTTATTGGGAGTTGAAGGAGAGTGGAGGGACGTGTGTGTAAAATGATTTACGGTATTAAATATACGGTACATGCCCAGGGGGCGTACTCACGCCTAATTTGGCCGTAAAACTCAATTTCAAACGTTTTGTCGTTGCCAAAAATTCAATTCAAACTCATTTTGAAATCAAATCAATTCTAAAATCCACAATCCCCACAATCAAACTGCGCCCGAATGTGTGCAATGCTGGCGACAAGCCCGAAAACACAAAACCATTGCCAAAAGACGAAGCCCCCGAGCTCATTTTTCTACCCGAACCCAAACAGCTATTAAGCGGTTTATTTCGCCTGTATTCAGCGTGTTTGCCTATCAAGCATTCGAACTTAAACATTTAAATATTTTTGTGACACTTGATTGCAGTAAATTAACAATGGGTTAGATTTATGTATATGTGGGCCTTCAATTCATTATGAGTCCAGTTGCATTAAAATATATTCGAGATTGAAAGGGATGGAAAATATTCCGAAAATTTATTTATTATATTTAACCTTTCCTTTTCAGGGTTAGAGACTGGATGATTTTGTGAAAAGATTAATTTAAGAAAAATGTATATATATATCTATTTCAGCTTAAGGCTGTAAGCTTTCTATTTATCAGAATTAACCTTTCTTTCAAGAGTTCGGGTATATTATAGTCGAGCTTTAGCAATTACGGCATCACTGTATTTTGTTGCTCATGTGCTGCTTTTTGGGACTCTGCTTTGGAAGTTTACAAAACGGCTGGCGGTCTGCAGTTTGGCCCCTGCCCCTGCCCCTGCCCCCGCACCCGAGCCAGGCAAGTGCTCCCGATTTATCCCCAATGTCGTCTTCCACATCATCAGCGCCTTAAATGGTTTGCCATAAATTTGCGCGCGCCTACTCGCAGTTAGCGTGTGTTGAGGTTGGGGTTGGGGTTGGGGTTGGGGTTTGTATTTGGATTTGGTTGTGGATTGCGTTTGGAGTTGGGGGTTTTGTATATGATCTGGGATGAGCGCTCCTGGCTTGTGATACTGCTTTACATTGACCTGACCCTACATGTGCTGGTTTGCTGCAGGCCTTGCTTCACATCCGAAGCTTGATGCCAACTAATGAATAATTAATAAGCCGCCCATCCGCCCCAAAACACACGCAAACACATATGTGTTACTGTGTGTGTGTGTGTGCAACATTACAAAGTACGCGCGACTGCTTCCGGGGCTTTCTTGAATGGGTTTGGGTTGGGGCCTGTCTTTTGAGTTAAATGAAATGTACCTAATTGTGCGTGTATTTATACGTTTAAAATGCTAATTTCAATATTAGTTTCGAAAATTCAAATGCAATAACAAATTTTTGGCATGTGTGTGTGTGTGTGTGTGTGTGTTTGTGGCCGTAAATTGGGCGTAAATTCATCAGAAAATCTAAATCGATTTTTTATATAGCCCTACGAAGCTATAGGAGCAGCTTACAGCTTTTGCATAATTTCTTTTTATTTCACGCCCGATTAAATATGGTTCGCCAATGGTTGCCGAAGGGGCGTGGCGCAAGACAACAGGCAACTACGCAGATTGCCAAACGAGGCGAGCCAAATGCCTACAAAAAACAACTTTGCCACTGGCCAAATAAACATACTCATGTAATATATCAAAGGTCAAATAAATCTTGACACACACACACACGCACGAAGTGGAGGTGTAACACTAGCATTCGTCAGCACTAGCACCGGAAGTTGGCTGACAATCCGTGAAACGCCCAGTCACCAATCCCATTCCTCGTTATGGTCCAGCTACAATCCACGTGTGACACCTCCCCTCCCCCCTCCCCCCTCACCTACGGAGCTGCCCAAAGAAAAGGCGACCAAACTACAAACATATTATATTCAGGCAAGTATGTGCCGGCAGCTTAAAGTTTTGAGGTTGCAGATAAAAGAAATATGCGCGCCACTTTTTCCAGCTCGCCGACCCTCGCTAACGAGGGGTCCACCAGCAGCACACACACAGTGCCTGACTGGAAGTTAGGGTCCCTAAGCTGCTAAATAGCATGAAGCGTAATGGTTGGGAAGTAAGCGCTGTCTAAGCAGGATGAGCTGCTGAAATGGCCAAAACTTATTATAAAAAGAAAAAAAAAAAATACAGAATACAGAATACAAGTAGTAAAGTAGGAAAGGAACTGCCAGACACTGGCTGGAATGAATGACTGGCTGGGGTCAGCCTCGGGGATGGATGGACTTCAGCCCCTGCAGCGGGTAAACGATTTCTAATAAACTAGAGAGCACCTCGATCATGTCAACTGGCAACCAAATGAGCTATAAACGCTCACAAATTGCCCCACATCCATGGCCAGAAATGATGCGACATCCACTCGTGCGGGGCTGATAGAAATTTATGCGTCATATTATGAGCATCCGACCACGCAAATGAATGCAATGCAATAAATCTGCAAACTCCAGCTTAATGTTGCCCATTTGCCTCAAATTGAAGTACAAATATGACAACTGCGAGACCGGAGCATATATCATTTAGAGTGTCATTCCAACTAATCAAATGAGCATATGGAACAAGAGTGCTTCAGTCGTGAGTACCCGACTAGCCGATGCCCTCAACTCAGCTGCGAGCTGTCGTCAGATACACACACAAAATCACACGTAAACACATGAAGACAAACGCACGTCGCAAACAGCGCACTTTACTTAGCGGCTGCGCTGACCAAACAATATGGAAAATGAATTCCTAAATAACTTTTAAACTAAGAGTATGATCCTTATACAATTTTCAGGACAATAAAATATTGAACGAAATTTGGTGGCTCTAACTTTGATAGTTTCTGAGTCACAAAGAAAATATATATCGGTAACGAAACTGAGAGGATTATCGGCTAGTGACGCTGAACAAGAATATATACATATATAGACGCTTCCTTCAGTTACGGACATTAGCACCTGTACCCCTTTTAAAAGACAAGTAAATGTTAAATTCGGATATTATCGGCAGTTCATTCGAAGATTGCACTGAAGAGTCTAAGACTATACACATACTAAAACCCTAAGGGATACTCTCATAATCCATATATTTTGTTTGTTCTTGGCAGTCATTGCCATTTTATGGTTCTAGCCTCGAAATCAATTGCGTAATCAATAGAGCAGAAGTTATTGTTTGACACAGCAATGTTTTAGATGGTCGCACACTTTATAATGCATAAGCACACACACACACACTCATGCACACACACTTGAAAGTACATAAGGAAATATTTGTTGGACAAACGCTGGTATTGAACTTTGACTCACCTTTTCACCGCGATCTCCTGGACGTCCGGGTTCACCTTTATCGCCGGGCGCTCCTTTAGGTCCTGCTTGGGTGGCTGTGGAGCTGCGTAGACTGCCCATTGAGTTGCCCATTAAGGATTCCTGTGTGATTGTGTGTGGGGGAGATGGGGGGATGGATAGAAGGTAAGCGTAGTAATTTGTTAAATATTTGCTTGTTGTACAATTTTATATTTCGATACATGTATTTTGGGGCCATTTTTTTTTTAGTTTCTTTTTTTTTTTTTGTGAACAGCGGGCGACCTTTGATGGCACCAGTGGCCCACGCAAGGATACACGTAGTTACATATACATATCTGCTACGGAAATTTGATTAATGATCTGGTGCGCCCCTTTTTGTGTGTTAGTGTGTGTTGCGTCCCTAATGCTTGGGACTAATGACGCCGAGGGGTTCTAGTCCATTAGGTTTTGTGGCCGTTGCTTACCCAGAACAAACTTGTGCTTTTGTTTTCTTGTTGTGTTTTTTTTTATTTTTATTTTTAGTAGTGGGAACATAAAATGAAATTGTTAAATGTTTATACCTTGAAAGTCCTGGTAGGATTCCAATTTATCTGTTATTTATGTGTTGATTGTTACAAGAATACATATTTTGTGGTACGATTTGTATATAATATATAGCATAGAACAATGGGCGTGAAATAAAGCGTATTATTATATGATTTCAATATTAATGGCGTTCAAAGTTCAAAATCTGGCCGTAAAAATTGCAACTTTTGCAAACAAATTCACGGAAAAATGGGAGAGCTCTTCCCGTTTATCGGTTTAGGCCCGTCGAAAACATTTGCAAAAGTTTAAGTCTTCGTGTCAACAATCAAAAGTCGTTCTAATAAACTTAAAAGCTTTTTTGTCCTCCCGCCCCCTAATGCTATCACAAGGTCAGAATGTTTGACAACAACAGGATGTACAACAATTGAAAACGCCTTTTAAAACAATCTCCCCCACCCACCCATGCAAACGTCATGCTGCGATAATGATAATAAACCCCCGACGAGCGCATAAAACAATGGGAGGCTGACTTAGCGAGCGTCTGATTTAACTGGCGCGTTAGCCATAAGTAGCTTGACACTCTCATAACCGTAACAGCGCGATAATGATTACGACCACAACCGCACACACACACACACACACACACACGCACACACATTCGCTGAGATATGCCCAAGCAGGCAACATACGGCGTTGAAATGCGATGATAAAGCCAGCGAAAAATAAAAGTTTCGCTTGCAGAAAAGGGTTAAAAGCCGGCAAAACAAATGTGTGTGTGTGCGCGTGTGTGTGTGTCTGTGTGTGTTAGTCAGTATCAGTATGCGTGTTAGCGCGTTTAACCGCGTGAACTGCGCACCATGCGCTGATAACAGTAATTGCCACAAGCTGGCATGCCAGCACTCTGAACAGACCTGAATCAGAAACCCGCAGGCAGCGCCAGCGCCAGTTGCACGTCGCCAAAGGGGATTGTTGAGGGGGAGGGGCTACGTGGCTTCGGTGGGGACCACGGCTGTGGCTGGGACTGGTGCTGCGACTGGGCTTGGCTTGCTTTGGTTTGCGTGCTCAGGACACTTACGTTTCGGCATTTCTGCGAGATGTTCATGTTGTTCGAGGCGTCGCAGTTGTTGTTGCTATTGTTGTTGTTGTTGTTGTTGTTGCTGTTGCTGTTATTGCTGTAGCTTTGTGGTTTTAAGATTATTAGCGTAGATAACCCATTTGCGACAACAGCGCGTTGGCTGCCAGTCAATCGTAGGCACCTGCCATGCCCAAATCTGGCCAGCAATTTTTCACAGTGCAGGTAAAGTCACCTGCCCCATGCCGCCTGCCCCTTGGGAAGGAAATTGGTTTAGGCAAATTGTGTGGCTAGCAAAACATGACCGATGTTTACCGCCAAATGCGCCTTCAAGCCCCACAATTCATAAGGAACGTGCGTGATTGGTAGCATCCGTCGGATATAGATAAACGGACGAGCGACTTTGCTTTTGCGGTCTAACGTAAAAGTTGCAATTTTCGGCCAAATTCAAATCAAAAGATTGAATAGAAAGAACTCAAATTCAAATCCATCTTCAGTATACCGAAGTTTTGATACTCCTGCGAGTGCTGATTGAATGAATATTTATATGATCGATCATTCATTCAAGAAGGAAAGCAGAAGTAGTGTAAAAAACCATTCATTTAAGTTGAAGGAAATATCAAATATACCCTGTACCAAATATTTTATTTAACAATGACAGAGTAATTTATAGTATTCAAAGTTTTCTACCGCCATTTTCCATGTATAATTTTTTTTTGGTACAGGGTATAAAAAGTAAGCATTTTGGTATTCTCTAATGTTTTGAATATTTAAATGTTTTAGTATTTTTAGTACATAATAAGTGAAAATCAAAATATTTTGGTTTTATGAATTTAAAACATAGATCAATATACGTTATTTAAAAGTGTGCGATAAATAACTTATATTATGTAAAGTATGATCAACTAATGTATAAATATCATATCCAAATACCATAAAATAATAATTAAATAATCAAATATATCCTTAGTGTGATGAAAAGATAATTATGCAAAGGCAGCATTATCAATTCGTGATAAGCTTATAACAAATTTTTAAAACAAATTAAAGGTATACTCACATCGTAGCTCTCTGGCAAACCAGGCGGGCCCGGTGGTCCTGGTGGACCCATGACTCCGGGCATGCCGTCGACGCCTGGCTCGCCCTTCTCCCCCTGCAGACCTTCCGGGCCGCGAGCGCCGGTTACGCCAGTGGCACCCTGTAAATAAAAAGCGAAGAAGGAGACAAAGAAAAACGACGCCGCCGGCGACCAAGAAATAAATCACATTAGTGGGCGTGTAATATAGAAAGTACGACTACAACTACAAATATACGTCTGTGTCTGTGTCTGTGTATGTGTCTACAGCTCTATAGGGTATATACAGTCTACAAACTATTTGGGGACTGCAGGCTGCTTTCGGCCTTAACTGGCTGTGGTCGATTTACATAATCGTTGCGTTTTAGCCCGAGCTCATTAATCTACGCGGCCCAGCTGCCCAGACGTAGTGGTTTGGGGTTAGCTTTAGCATTCAGTTTAGCTTGGTATGTTGCCTGCTTTCTGGGGTGTTGCACAAAAAATTTGTGTCTCCCAATGTCCTTAATCTTATGCAAAATGGTCACGCTGTGCGCCATTTGCGTGTTGTGTTCGCCTTTGGATTGTTCGTGTTGCCGTTGTCCTTTGTACATTGTTATTTCAGTAGCAGTTGTTGTTGTTCTTGGTGTTGTTGTTATTGCTATAATGTTCTGTTGCTTATCGTCGTCTTTTAAATTAATTGCTATTAGTTAAGGGATTAGCAGTAGAGCTACAAAATTGTCGCAGGAATTTCCGGTATGCGCGCCAGTTTGCCATATTTTACTCAAGCATTTTGGTCGGCTGACGGGCAGGTTCCGGATACACAGGACGACGACTGCGTTACAAGGGTCAGCCCAGACAGGCGTTTTTGGGACCTTCTACATTTTGGACTGGCATATTTTCAGAGCTGTTTGTTGCTAGCCGCAGAATGTTTTGCATACCGCTTTTCTTTTGATATATTGCAACGTATTGAAGAGGCTGCGTTCCACAGGTTGCTAAGCACATTGTCAATGAGTAAAGTATTTTTCGGTTTTCATAGACACTAAAGCAGAGTGAGCTAAAATGAAACTGCATCAGCCTTGAGCTTCAGCATGGCGATGATAAGTGAACATGAGAGCAACGTTTCTCTGGTTTTTATTTTTGGCTAGCCCCATAAAAGCTGTGAGTATCTTTGGCTCGTTGCCGTGACAGGCACTTTCGGGTCGAGTGGATGTTGAGGCCAACAGCTCGTTGTAGCATTGTGGATTTAGCCTTTGACCCGCACACACACACACATGCACACTGAATAGTTGAGACACAGAGGCAAAAGTATCGTTGTGCCATTGCACACAGAAGATAGAAAGACGTTGCCAGTTGATGAAATAATATAACGAGTGCTAGCAGCGCCCAAAGTGGATGTGTGTTTAAGCCTGAGCTGCCTGCCGTTTGCTCGCAAATTTATAAAGAAATTTTCGTTTCCTTCTCTCACGTTAACGTTTTTCCTCGTTTCCGGTTACACGCACACGCACACACGCACACCCACACAAATTATGATGTTTGGCTTGGCTTAAGAGAGCAGCACTTTCAAGTGCGTGTGTGTGTGTGTGTGTGTGTAACCGGTTGGCGATAACCATCGCACTCCTATAAACGCCCTCTCTTTCTGCGCCGCCCTCTTGTGGATTAGACGATGTGTGTAATGAAATTGAAAATGCGTTAGATCCATGTCAAATATTGCCTTTTGCCATTTTGGCCAGCCAATGCCGATGCCTTTGTATAAACCAACAATAAAGTAGTCGCATGTACTTACGGTTAGTCCAGGGGCGCCGGTCTTGCCATCTCTGCCCTGTGGTCCGGGCGGGCCGCGCAACGTTTCGCGTATCGTTTCATTGTCCTTCAAGGCCTCCAGGATATCAGTCGCATTACATGTACATTCGCCAGTGTATTTCTGCAATCGATTCACACATATTTTTCGATTAATACTCGAGACGAAACCTTGAGTTACCGCCTAGTTCGCTTGCTATCCCCCTTGCAAGCAGCCTCTGCCTAATTTGGAACAGCACAGAACTTGTATTTGCATTTGCCAAGAAATCACCAGAGTTACGGACTTGACTGCTACGGCAAATCCAGCAACAACTGCGTTGTTATTGCCAACGTTTGGCGTCTGGCAAATATTTGAGACCTATCTCTGTGCAATTGCAAAGTCGCAAAATGAGTGCCAGGTCAATTTGAATACTCACAGCCCCCGCACTTGGTGTCTCCACAAAGGGCGGATACGGTGGCGATTCACCTTTGGGTCCCGGCAGACCGGGTGGCCCAGGTGCACCACGTATAGTATCGCCCTTAGGTCCTCGATCGCCCTTCTCGCCCTTGAGGCCGCGATATGCTGCCGGAGGAGAGTGACAAAAGCAAAAGTCATTTCATTAGCAGGCTGCCTAATTAGAATCCGGGCCAGATCCAAATCCAGCTTCAGGTGTACTTACGTCTTTCGTGCGTTAACTGCGTCTGTCCGGGGGACTGCAAACCACTGTCGTCGAAAATGTCAGTTGCCTGCGGACGGATAGAAGATAAGAGAGACGTGCTTATTGAAAATGCATTAAATGAAAGTGCAAATAGTTGTTGTTGTCAGTTTTATTGATGCTGCTCAACCTGCGGCTGCAACTGCGAATTCAAAGGTGTATTCAACCACAACAAAAGACCTCGTGGGGAATTTGGCTACATCAACACATAATTAAGTTTTCTTTTAACGTCGTCGAGTAATTAACTTATTATGTACAATAAATTAATCTTTATTCGCCTGTTTCATATAGAGTAGAAACAAACCTCAGCATTTGCAGCGGCCCAAAACCCTTCATTTGTTATATCATCCTCATCCACAACTGGCTCATCGGGTGGTGAATTCTGAACGTCACATAATAAAAACATAAAATAAAGTTCAAAAAGGGGTTAACAAACAAAAAATAATTAATAATAAACAGAAAAATAAAAAAATAAACAAAACACACCATTTCTTGTTCGGGATCTGCCATAACATCAGGGTCCAACTCGGTCGATATCTCATTTTCCGAATCCTTCGAAACAGTTATATAAAAGTGATAACAAAATACAAAGGGTTTATAAAAAGCAACAAAAATTAAATGGAGAAAATTAAAAAATATAACTTAAATACTCTATTATGTAGGATTCTCAAATGATGACTACAAAGATAATTCAAATAACTTTTCCTAACGATTAACTTATTTGTAGGTTTTACATTTTAAATTAGTTACACTAATAATATAATCAATAAACAATTACAATATTCAAATTTAAATGTTATCACTACATCAACTAAATAGCTTATCCTGCCTAAAGCTAAATAGTTTTCCATCTATTGCAGCCTTGTATCTGGTCAATAATTAAATGTAATCGAAAACCATTTGAATAATGCTAAATTGGTGAAACTTACCGTTGGCACTGCCACTGTTGGCTTTGGGGGCGACATGCATTGAATTGTTATGGCATCCGGATTGCCGTACACATAGATTTTTTCTAAATAGCCCTGTGCATAAAATATGTTTGTATAAAAACTCGAACATGTATTTGTATTAATAATGCGTTTCCAATAATTACTGTAACATTTACAGGCCTACAGCAGCACACATGAAACCTGACCCCCGCCACGCCCAAAACGCCTCTATTCCCGCATCGCAGTCTTCCCGCATCAACAAATGCATCAATGAATATGTATAATAAATCAATCAATTTGTAAATCATTTGAATAAATGCACACATAAATCTGCTGCTAATGCAGCCCAGGACCGTCTGTGTTCCATGCAATTTGTAATTGCTGCAAATCGAAATTAATTATTGATGTTAATTTCCAATAGCACTTGCCACTTGCCACATGCCACCCACGCAACTAATGTGCGCTGCTTTTCCTTTCCAATTTCACTCATAAATAGACTGAGGGAAGTCCGTGACACAACAACCCAGAGGAAGAGGGGTTCCAACATTACACATAACTACACAATATGACTTTCACATAACAGACCTACCTGGAAATGAGTGGGAAATGAGAGGGTGGCACTACTATCAGTAGTCTATAGAAATGCTAACCGCAGACGCTAAAGGCTCTAGCGACGAGACAATGGACCACGGACAATGCAATGCTATTGCATAGACATAGACACCGGCTCAGACAGAGAAAGAGAAAGATAAAGAGAAAGAGAAAAAGAGAGAGTGAGAGAGAGAGTGCAAGTGAATGCACATCTGCCATAAGCCCCGTTCCGGGTTCTTTCAAATAAAAATGGCAGCAAACACTCACTGGCAATACCAGTGCAGGCCAAGCACAATGGCAGCAGTCATCCAGGCATTGTTGTTGTTATCATTGTCGTTGTTGTTGCTGTTGTTGTTGCTTTGCAAGGACTGTAACTGATAGTAATGGCCATGCGGCTTTTATGCATCCCAGTTAAAAGTTCTGTCTGAGACGCCGTGCCGTTGAGTTTCGGGTTAAAAGCGTGCAAGCGGCTTTCAGAATGGCTTAATATGCTCAACGCTGGATACTCAACGAGCATAGGGACAGGCATAAAAGGACGAGCAGGACAACGAGACCACCACATCACACACGTACTACACTGCATTAAATGGCCGCCAATAAACATTGAAGTGAGCGCCGCTCTGCTCCCTTCCAGTTGGCCCTCTTCAAGCACAGCTTTGGCTTCGGCTCGTAGCTTGCAGCTTGTTGCTTTTTGCCATTGCCCGTATGTTGAGTGGCAACATTAAATATGTTTCTTTTTCAATGCCCTATCCGCACCAAAAAAGGGTGTAATGGTGTTGTGAAAATGGGGGTAACAAAAACTAATGTATTCCATTAGTTGCTGAGTACAGAGTATTTGACAGTCGCATACTTTCTTCTTTCTTGCTTTGCTTTGGTTTTGATTCGCTTGAAGAAAACTAAGCGCTAAGCAAACGACAGACCAGCTAAAACAGCAGGCGCCGCAAATTTATATATATATACATATATATACATACATACATACACATAAATATTGTGCATATCTGGCGCTGTGTGAGTGGCCCAGTTTTGGTTTTAGGCCCGTCCCACTCCGCCTATGTGTTTGTGCAACAAAATTAGCCGCAAATTCACTCGAAACGGAAATTAAGTAGCTGCATGTGGCATTTTTGGGGCGTGGGTCGTCGGTCCCTGTTCCGTTCGCTTATCCCCAGCTCCCGAAGGGGCGTGACATTCACAATTACCTGCTTGCCACAGGTATTTCTATGAATTGACAACTCTAATCGCTTCCAGCAGCGCAATAGACATGCACCCTAAGCTACTTATCTACATATACAGCTCTGGTAAAGTTCTAAGCTAGATTAGAAAAGAAAGGAATTGAAAAAAATTGTATTTTCACAAATTAATTTATTTTTTTCATAGACGCGCCGAGACCAAAGATATTTCTTAAAGGAAAAAAAAAAATAATTATATATATATCTCAGCGATTGCTTGGGAATTGCGATTCAAAACGGCACGCGACAGTTGAGCCAAAGAGCAGTGCTAACAATGGCTCTTTGGGTTGGCTCACACGAGTACTCGCAATTTGAACCCTTTCTTGTTTGAGGACCTATTGTAGACGAGGCAGAGCGATGAACTGCTGATAGGAGCACATCAAAGCGACCTCTTTAAAAGATTGTGCATGACAGCGCAACGAGGCGGACAAAGACATGGGCCAGTCACCAGTAAAAAGGCGTGAGCAAATAAATAGGCAGCCGGGGCGAGGGTCAAGCACAGACAATGGTCGCTGAGTCTCTTTAAATAATCAAAAGTGGCCCCGAGGCACCCAGAACTAAAGTCGTGTCTGCTGTCCAATGTCTGATGTCCGGCGTCCGGTGTCCGTTGTCCGATGTCGTAGGTGAGGCAGTTTTAAGCTGTCAACCTAAACGCAACCAGCTGGCAGCGTGCTGCACTGCAGCAGCTCGGTCAAGTGGCGCCACGAGCAATTAACAGAGGCTGCGACTTGGCGGGAGTCAAAGTGTGTTGGGGGGGAGAGGAAAAAGAGAGAAGGAGAGCTATGTGCATGTGAGTGGCGTGTGCATTTGATTTTGTCTTGGGCCGCACATAATTAAGGCCAGCAGAGCAGGGCAGAGCGAAGGCGCCAAAGCGGAGCAAGGACATGCCAGAAGAGCAGTCAGAAGTGAACGTCAGGAGCTAGGCAGCGGTTGAGGGGATTGCACTTGACAAGGGTTCGCACTGAGAGTAAAACAAACAAATAAAACCCACACACCGTTGACCTGCTTCCCCAGACAGGCCAAAAAGGTATGCAACCTTTTATAAGTAGTTCGTTTCGTTTCTAGAATGCCAAACACGTTTCTGTTATAAAAAAGCAGAAAACCAAAAATAAAGGACACTGCCCGCAAACGGAATCCATGCAGCTTGGCAATTTGTCAAAAATGTGTCAATAATGTAGATCGATTGGGGACGATTGCGGTCCCTTAAAAATTAAGCGAAAAGGGTTCAAATTGATTATAAGTATCCTTGTACGCCCAAATGGTTCAATTAGAAAGGGTTTCTCTTGTATTTGTTTGTCTCACAGCATACGAAAAATGAACTGAGAAATGTACCTTGAATCTGATAGCTTCAAATCTATATTCAAATAGCTGAGATGCCAAGATTTCTATAAAAATACCATTAACAAGAAAGGTCAGCGCGTGAGTTGCTGAAAATGCAACCAGACGTTTTTTATTGCTTTAAGGTTGTTGAAGTACACAATTACTTTTTTGAGGAGAGCTTCAGTTACATAAAATATCAATTTTCACTGAATGAACAACCAGGTTAA
Source organism: Drosophila nigromelanica (assembly GCA_004149465.1). Classification (NCBI taxonomy): domain Eukaryota; kingdom Metazoa; phylum Arthropoda; class Insecta; order Diptera; family Drosophilidae; genus Drosophila; species Drosophila nigromelanica. The sequence goes on along the minus strand of SCDS01000109.1, from coordinate 25,458 downwards.
GGAAGGATAAGGAAGACTTAGTCGAAAGCAATTTAAGGCGAATAAGTTATCAAATCGTGCAAATTTCGAAGGCAGGTAAACAATGAGAACAAGAGACTTGGCCATGAACTTTATAAACTGAAAGCCATTGGCCAGTGCTATTTATAAGTTTGACTGATAGTTTGCAACTAAAACAGAAACAATAATACTCTTACTTTAATGGCATCACTGACACGCTCGAACGGCCTCGAACTTACTTTTTCAGTTGTTCGCTGCCAGTTGGCAGTTGCCAGTTGCCAGTTACCAGTTACCAGTTGCAGGCAGCTGTTGTGCAGTTAAAATTAAATTTTAATTAAGCACAAATATTTAATAAGCATAATTTACGGCATGCAGCGGGAACAGAACAAAAGGGGACTGCTTTAAAATGTGAATGGCAACTGAAAATGGCATCGCATTAAGATTAGCATAACTTGTTTTTATAACCGCTCCTCTGCTGCTGCTTCCTCTCTGCCTGTTGGGGCTGCCCTGCCTTTTAACTGTTATATAACAAAAAACATGACAGAGACAGCGACAGCAACAATGACACAGCAGGCGGAAACGGATATACATACATTTTTCACTTTTGTGTGTGTGTGTGTGTGTGTGTGTCTGTGTGTGTTTATATCTACAAGTAGCAGCAGCAGGCAGCTGGCCCCCTGTCGCCTGCCAAGCATCCATCCGCTTGTATAAAAGTTATGCGCAGGTTAATAGATAATTAACCATGCAAATTGCCGCGCAACAGTTTACAAATATTCTCAGCGTCATCGTCGCAAGACAGAAAATTCCGTATACCAGTGCCAGGTGTCTGTGTCTGTGTGTGTGTGTGTGTGTGTGTGGGAGGGTGGGGTATATGACACGCGTTCAAGTACAAAGGAATTAACTCTAATTACTTTGTAATGCTGATTAAGCCAGTTAGATCGCATTAAATATGTAAACGCCTTTCTGACATTCTTAGCATATTCACACAGGCGTCCGATGCAGGTAATAGCAATAAGTCAGTTCTCGGCACATGTGTTCGGCAGCAATTGCCAAATAAGTTTTATTTGATATTCACGATACCAATTTTCGTTTCAACTTAAAGTTCGCTTCAAGTATTTTGTGTATCTATTGGTTTTGTCTGACAAGTTGGCCGAGACTCTTTCAGTGCTCGTTGCAGTTGTGCACTTTTGCCACTTTCACCACGCACCGTGGGCTGCCCCAATTGATTTAAGCTGCATTATATTCATGCTTATTAACCGTTTATTTACAAGTCAAAAGCTGTACAAGCACTTCAATTTCCATTTCAATTTCAATTGCAAATTTCAATGGTGTATTTTATGCGGCACAAATGAAAACGAGCCGGGCAAAAAATACCAAATTTAAATTCACCTTTATGGCAGCTACCAACGAGTCGACAAACAAATGCGCCAGCCCCCCATACCAAAAGACCCAACGCGGGTAACTGTAACTGTGCCGGGGCAGCAGCAGCATTGGCATAGTTTCTAAATCACTTTCTGTCAGCCGTTTACAGGAGCAGCAGCAGCAGCAGCAGCAGCAGCGACAGCGGCAAGGATAACAATCGCTACGTCAAAAAGTTGCCCACTTTTTGTAATTTTATTTTATTTCCGTTTAAGTGCGTGCGCCAAGGTGCTGCCCGTCCACACAGCCACGCCCCCATTTTAAGGTGCTGGGGTTGGGCCTGGTGCGATTTTAAAGCTAAATTATAGCAACATAAAATTTTACGGCCAAGTTGAGGTAGAACCCACCAAACATCCGGCAGGTGTGCAGAGCTTAATTTTGTGCACTTGACTTTGGACACTTGGCGGCCGTTTGAAAAGGGCTTCATCTTCATTTTATTTGAAGCTGGCGCTTTTTCCTTTCTTTTTTGTTGCCTTATTTCTTGCATATAATCTGAATAAATTACTTTGCACATTTTGCGGGGCATAAATAATTTAAGATACCCCGCAACCCCACCCCAACCAAATCTCTTCGCACATTTATAAGTCTATTCAGGCATGACTGTATGTGGGTGTAGAGTCCTTTCTGTGTGTGTGTGTGTGTGTGTGTGTGCGGGGAAAGAGAAATATACATAATTGTGGTAGCAGACGCAAAGGCAGAACAATGAGACGGCAAATGCCAACCACACAAAGTGACAGATTTTTTTAATTTTGCTAAAACCTACGACTAATTCTCAAACGAGCTGACACAAATCTCGAAAGTTGTTACGCCAACGTATTTGCAAGCGGCCCTCGCTGCACCACTGCCCCACTGTCTGAATGCTCGACGGACCCGACAGCAGCCAGAACTGTCACCAAGTTCTGTCGCTTCGCTTGGCCGTGCATCTGTGCTCATCCCGACGAGCTGTGAGCTTTTGTTGGTTTTGTTTTTTTTCTTTCCTTTTTTTTTTGTTTGTGGTTTAAACACAAACAATGAATACACACATACATACACACAGATATGGAGTACGTGGATTATGCCAAAACTAGGGATGGAAGCCCAAAAAAAAAAAAAAAAGGAGCAGCAGCGAGCGGAACTGCAACAATGGCGTCGAGCATTTGGTAAAAGCGCCAGCAACAATTAGCTTAAAGCAAGCAATGCAAACACACACACACACACAAACGCACATTGCATTTTGCATAAACCAACACGTTATCTGCGTATTAGAGTCCTGCGCATGTGTTGGTTCAGACAGTTTTATAAACCCTTCGGCAAATACATACACTCTGGCAAACGGTGCGTATACACAATCAAACGACATTTGTGATTATTTTACTAATTTGTTATTGTTTAAATATTTAATTTAATTTAGAATTAACTTGTGATTGGTCAAATTTAATAAAAATTTACAATAAACTTTGTGAAAGTTAACGATAGTGAAATTCTCTCATTTTTAATATACCCTCAACCCAATTAAAATGGGTAAAAAGGGTTTGATGGCATATAGCCAGTATATAGTGGAGACTTCAGCTTTTCGAATTTAGACTCGTCCATGACACGATAACTCTAGCTCTTTTCAAAGAATATGATAACAACAGACACGAAATTTCAATCAATATGAATATTTTAATATATTATAGCAGCTAAAAAACAACGATTGCAAAAAGTTTCAACAAGATGGTGAAGAAACACAGAAGGTTTTAAAGAAAACGTGTAGTAAAATTTAACAAATTTCAATAGCAGTTAATGCAAGTGCTTATGTGTGTATGGGCTTAAATGTATGTAACGACTGTTGGGTTCAGTGTATATCCAAGTCGGGTGCTCCCGACATGAGCAATTTTGCTTATTTAGCTACATTTTGCTCAGTTGCCCGTCATCTACGTGTCAGGGTCCAATTTCAACTGAATCGAACAAAATATTTTAGTAAGGTCCACTCGTCTCGTATAGTACAGATCGTAAAGTATATATTTTTTATTTATTTATAGTCCGCTTGGCCAAAATGCCTGCCACTAAAATCCAAAGTAATCAGCCCGAGCAGAAGGCTCCAAAGCTTCCCCCATTGTATGTCAGTCCCGAAGTGCACAGCCTGATCAGGGAGCTTATGAAGCCACGGCTTGAAATGATACTCAAAATAGTCACCACGCGCATGGTATCTGAAGCCCAGAACACCGATGATAATGAGGCTGCCGGAGATTGGTGGCCAGATTATAGCATCTATTCGCAAATGCACTATATGACCGAAATGAATGTGAGTTTGGTTGGAAAACAAAAATATATATTATACGTTAAACTATATTTCGCTTAACCTGGAAAGGGTCTCCTGCACCTAGCGCAGAACACACTAAAAGGCATGGCCGATGAGCTGCAGACCATTGGAGACAAGTTGCAGGCCTTTGTAATCGACTACTACAAGGAAAGCCAATCGGCAGACGAATTGGCCGACACAGCTTCACCAGGCGATAAGCATCAACAGTTTGGCCGTTACCTTTTGGCCCAGAGCTTGATCAAGGACATGGTTACCTTTGTGAACTGCTGCAGTCGTCACACCAACAAGTTGGTGACACAGCGCATCGAGTACTCTGAGCGCGCCTCGGAGACCAAAGAAACTGAGGATCGTATACGCCTGAAAATCTTTGATGAGCGCAGCTTTAATCAGCTGCACAACCGCATGGAGAGCTTGAAGCGTTTCGTGCAGGACTTTTGCGATTTGTTTGACTCGAAGTGGCAGTCGCCGACGCCAGAGGATGGCGATGAAGAGGACTTTGCTGACAAAGCTCAGACTATCAAAATATCCACATAGTACTGACACTCGTTTGTTGAATGTTTTTAACCCATTTCTTTGTTCTGGTGTATTTCGAGTAAACCAACACAGACACGCTGACACACACACACACACACACATGCACACTGAAGGGCTTCATTTCACAGGGCTGTAATAAAGAGTCCACCCCCCAGTGTATTGGAGTATCCAGAAAAGCTTTTTATGCTTCAAAGTCAATATAGTGTGCCATGTACCGAGCAGAGTTTTAAAACGTTAAGTACGGCGCACACATACGTGGCCGGGCCTCCCGCTCAGTGACATACTTGTGCTTGCTGAAACCAGCCAGCCCCAAACCCACTCCCCACTCCATTCTCCACACTCTGCACTCCACACTCCAACAGGCAGTTAGTTGCTTCGAGCACAAACGCCATTCAGGCGGAAATGCAGCTTCGAAACAACCAGCGTTGAGCGGGCCGGAGGCGAAAACCACCTCCACGTGAAGTGTGTCATCAGTTTAAGGTTTTTGTGGGCAGCAACAACAACAACAGTAACACACAGCTCCCCGTCCAAATCCGCTCCCCGTCCGCCTGTATTTTCATAATAAACAAATGGGTTGTATGGTTGGTTGGGCTTAACTTTTGGACTGCCGGCAAGTCGCAGATAGTAGCAGACAAGTCCCGCTCGCATTTGTGTGAGCACAAATCAGTGCTATTTATATTGTGGTCGGGCTGAGAAGGGGACGCAATGTGCGTGTTGCCTCCTGGTTGTAGCTGGAGTTGCAGCTTGTCAGCACGCTTACAAGCAAGTGCTGCCCGGGTTACATCCAATTTGCAAAAATAACCACTGGAGTCACATTCTGTCGCGGCAAAAGTTCACTTGCAACACGCTCTTATCTTTGACATGCAGCGCACGGTGGCAGCAAATCGAGAACGCAATTCGCACTCCAAGTTGCCTGTCAATGCAACAAGTTTAGTTCGAACGGAGAACGGGGAACGCAAGAGAGTTGGATAGGAGCGAGTTGGAGTGGAGGGGATGCGACATCTGACAAAAACTTTGTTGTGCCTATCACAGCCAAGCCGCAGAAGTCAGCGCATCTTTTGCAAAGTTGCGCTATCTCTGCCATCAAGTGCCACCGCGGGGACAGCAACAGCTGTGACCGCGGGGCATGTCACGCCGGGCTTGGCGGTGGCGGGTGGTGTGGCAGTAACAAGAGCGCCAAGTTCGTTCGTGGCACAATAAATATATAATAGACAAATGCTTGGCGGGGCGTGTCTAGTTGAGTGTCGGGTGTTGGTGTAGGTGTACTTTTAGGTGTATGTGCGTGGCCATTACGTATTCACTCCCTTTGCTATCGCTGCCAGCCCCCTTATGACTCGAGCTTTAATAAAATATTATCATAAACGTAACGGAAGATAGTTTTTCATATGTTTATTCACAAATATGTGTGCACGAGTCGGAATGTTGGCGCCAGCTACTTGCAACATGCCAAAGTTCACTGCCGGCTTCTGTTTACTTCAGGGGCCAACTCTTTACTTTTACTCCAACAAACACAAACACACACACACACACACCTACACGTTGGCCTTGTTGTTTCAAAAGCGCACACATTTTGATACTTTCATTATTTATTGCCAGCTGCGGGAGTAGCCGGGCGAATGCGACTACATTCATAAATATATGGCTAGCAAATGCCGCTGCAAATCTAATGGAATGTGTTTTCTTGAGTTGTTTTTATTACCCAGCCGAGAGTGTGGATTGTGTGCTCGTTATAGAAAGTCACAAAGAGAAAGAGAGAGAAGGGCAGAGATTGCGTAACGTACTAAAATAGTCAGCTTACGTATATGATAACTCTGGGATACTTTGTTACAATCCCACAGCGATGCAAGCTTCTTATCTCGATGGCATTATTTTTTATTTGCCCTTGTTTCTGTGTTAAACACAATTTGTTCTCAAAAAGCATTTTGTTTTTATCATACCGACACTGTGAATCGATAAATCATCGATTGGTAAGAAACCAGTGCAAATCGATGACACACCCAAGTGCCCAAATAGTATCCTGCCATAATAAAACAATAATTGTATTCAAAATAGAAATTGATTTTCTTAATCGATTCCAATAAGAATAATATCGGGTAGTGGGAATTTCCAGTAAATACTCTACACACTGTTGAATTAAGTGTACATTAACTTTTTCGGATATTCAAATTTATTTACAGTCGAAAAAAATTCGTATACGAACTTTTAATTAAATCATACCTTTGATTATATTGTAACAAACTTTTAACTTTATATGCAACGTTTTTGCTTTAATGAAAATTTTGTTGTCGGACTTGCAGCTATTTCCGCTTGCAGTTGTGCATAGCTTATGGCCATGTTACGATATGAAATGATTAAGCTGAGTCAAGAAGTTGCGTGTCAATGTTCACTTTGCGCAACACGCACATTCTTAGTTATCGAGATAAGAAAGGGAACAGCAAAGTGCACACAAAGCAGGGTATCAAACAGTCGAGCACTCAAACAACAAACTATTGTGTGGTTTCGTGTACATTAGGCACTTGTACGATATCAATTAGACACAACAAGCCCCAATTGGTTATATCCTCTAATGCTAGTTGTTGTGCAGCACCTGCATAGACCCACAGGTTAACAGCGGGCATTGAGTGTCGTGCGAGTGTTAAAGAGTCCAGTCGAATTCTTTGAGCCAAGTTAAACGCATTTACAATAATTGCCTTTTTGGGTAACATTCGCTTTTGGTTAATTGGCCACTAATGAATACGACAACAACAACATGGCCTTGTTGTTGCTTTTATACTGGTTCACGAAATGAATAGAGTATATTGGGTCTGTCCGTGTCAATTCGATGTAGTCTATAAATGTCCGTCAGTTTTAAAATTGCCTTAGATAGATTACTGATGACCTGCTCTAAAGATCACTCAACAAGTTTATGGATACGTTCATTGGGGGCGTGGCAAATCGATCAAATCTTTGTATCTTTACCATAATTTTAGAGCTAGGAATACCAAATTTAGCAAACAGTTCTGATCCTCCCCCAAAAATTATAAAAATCAATATTTTTCTAAAATAACAATAATAATTAAGACCGTCAACGACTGTAAACGAGTATTGCGCACACGGCTACACCCGACTGCACCGTTGTTGCTACTGCAAACCACACGGTTAAACCACAGACCACACACACCCACACACCCACAATCGTATAAACACACGAAGCAACTCCGCACCATTTATACTCAGTCAATAGAGCTAGTTGTGGCGGCCAAATAACCGCCTCAATATAATACAATAACAAATTGCCTGTCAATCTACGTGTAACTTTTATAAATTTCCAGCAGGGGACGCTGCACGCTAAGCGCTCCACACACTGCCGTCCTTCGCGCGAACTTTGCCCCCTTCCTGATGCCAGACGCCTTGCGGCGCGCTCGCTTCGAGTTTCAGCCATAATTAACAGCGGCTGTGGCAACTGTGCGAAAAACTAGGGGGCAACAACAATAACAGCAGCAACAACAGCAACAGCAACAGCGGCGCTGAGGCTTTGTAATGTTAGCTGCTGCTAATGAACTCGCTGCCGACGCCCGTTAGCGTGCCAAATGGTGGGGCAGCGGGGTCAACGGGGCCCGTCAGGCAGCATGCAGAAATGACTTTATTAGCAGCCGCGCCGTGTCGCTGGCAGTACTCGGGCTTTTATTTAGATTTTTATTGCTAAACTTTGTTTCGTTTTTTTTTGTGTTTTTTTTTTGCTATTTTGCCACACATTCGTCTAAGCAACTGAAACTGGAACGGATGGGGGGAAGGGACAAGGGGAAGGGCACAGGCAACGTGAATCGAAGTCGGACCGTTAACGGCTGTCGTTTGACTCTGACGTGAACGTCCTTCTCATGCGACACTTTGAATGTTTTAAATGGTTTTTTATTGCCATTCGCTGTGTCGCGCTCCTGTTGTTGCTGTTGTTTTTCTTCCTGTTGTGGTTTGTTGCTGCATTAAATTAGTTTAATCACTATGCAGAATACGACGCCAAGAAGGGAGAAGTAAATGCCAGCCAAGCCCATAAGTAAGCGCAAACAATGTCAAAGCAGTGCACACTGTAGTAGTAGTTTACTGTAACTACCTGAATGACCGGTCTCTGCAACCGCACCCGCTCCCAGTCGGGTGTCAATAGAAACATTAACTGGGCGTGCTGGCAAAATTAGCACGACAATTATGCAGGTATTAGCAGACGACGCGACGGCGTTGATTTTGCCCTTTGTTACCTGCCAAGACGTGTAAACATTAGGAGGTGTCCATACAAAATGGGATAGCCCGATTTTGCCAGGCAAATAATAAATATGCATGAAAACAAATTTCTTCTTATCTTGCTGATCTCGATGCAATTCGAACCATGCATTAGCCGTTGATTAGCTAAATTAAGCTAATGAGTAAAATTTAAGGCGCTTCAAGTTACCCAAATGTAAAGTGTATATTGGAAAATTTTTGAATTTTAATTGCAATCCATGTGCGCCGTGCACTGCCAACCCCTGTTGAAATATCAAATTTCGAAAATGGCTGGCGAGAGCTTTCGTATTGGCCCACACAATGGCCAACCGATGAGAGAGCCATTAAAATACCACTTGAGTGGACTTTTGTGTGTAACAGCAACCCACCTGTTAATCCATACACACGCACGCACACACACACTCTTAAACAGATACTAATCAGAGCCCGCAAAACAGTTGAAAGGTCATATTACGCATACGCCGTGTGTGCAAAACTTAACCCAAACACATTTACTAGTGAATATATTCGGTTTTTAGAGAGGAAAATTGTGTTAAGCTTGTCTTTCTGTATAAATTGTGGTTTGGATTTAGTTAAGCTTTTGTTTAGACAGCTCATGGTTCATGTTTAATGTTAATTAAAAAACAAATAAAGGCTTTGGAAACAGTTGGGTTTTTATTTTCCAGAACGTTTACACGTCGTTCGTCCATTTTTGAAACTTGAAGCCAATCTAATGTGATAAAAAACGTTAACATTTTTTTACACTGAGTACAGAGTATCTCACAATCGGGAGTAGCCCTTCGGCAATATTCTTGTTTTTAGTTGACAGCACTCAACTCTTGTTCATTTTGACAATTTATCTTGTGCCCCAGGGCAGAGGACAACAAGCGCTTCTAATGTTTTCTGATAATTACAATGGTTTCTTTTTTAATTTATATGTACGCTTCGGACATACACACATACACATGGCATTAACTCACCTGGTCAAGCCAGACACACATCCTTATACATATGACACATGAGGACAGCAACAAAATGGTTGGCTGTCATGAAACATTTGTCACAATAAACTTTATTTGCTTTCGTGTAGTGTAGGAATATATTTTATTTTATTTATTTGCTCTGTGCTTTCTGCGTATTTAAAAGCAAGTCTTAACATGTTGTGGCTTCTTGTTGTGTGCTCGTGTGTGTGTGTGTGTGTGTGTGTGTGTGTGTGTGTGTGTGTGTGTGTGTGTGCGTGCTGGGGTCGCATAAACCGCGACCCACACACCCCTCTTTGCACTCCCCTCTTCACATACTGGAGACATTTGTTTGCATTTCGAGTAGCAGCCGGAAATAAAGCATTTAGCATTACAAATTACGCATTACACGAATTACATATTACAAATTACACAGTTTAGCAACTGAGACTACGGCTAGAACCTGAAGCTAAAATTTAGAACCGAAACTGAAACTGAAACTAAAACTCATAAAGTGGTTGTAGCCACACGCTTTGTTATATTCATTTGTTGAGCAGACTCGTAATTATAATTAATTGGCAAGTTTTTAAGACTCATTATATGCCATTTGATATGATGGCAGACCCAAAACTTGTTGCTTGTTGGTTTAGTTACCTGTATCCTGGCGGCCACGCGCTCCCCGTTGAAACGATTAGGGTTGAACCAACCCTTTGTGGAGCCCGTCACCAGCACAATGCCGAGCAGGAAGAAGAGTATTAACGCGGTTATCACGAGTTTCGCGCGCGTTGAAATGACCATTGCCATGTTTCAATTTTGATATTTACACACACGCGCACACACACACACGCACACACGGTAACACGGCGACGAAATGGCAACACTTTAACACTTAGCACTAGGAATCAAGTCGGGTTACACTCACGATTGCCTGGAAAAAAAGATGTATGAATTGGCATATTAATTGGATGTGGTTGTACGGCTTGTTATTGTTGTTGCCGGGCCACATACAAATGGTTTGAATGTTTTTGCTTTCGGTTTGAATGTATTTGACCCTTGGGCTGCTGCTGAGCTGCTGCTGCTGCAGCAGCAGGCTGGCTGCCTGTGGTGCCACTGAGGGCTTCCTAATGGCTTTTGTGGCACGTATTAACCTTGCCAAGCGTTTTTGCGGCACACGCGCCTCTCAAATGCCCATATCAGCCTCTTCACAGGCACTCGCACTGGCACTTTCTCTGAACGCTACAAATGTAACACGTTTTATTTAATTTCCCCCTCTCTTTCCCTCTCTCTCTCTCTCTGTCCCTCTTTTTTCTTTTGCCTTTGCTGTGCTCGCTTGTCAGCATTTTCTCACCGATTTACGCCGCAAAAGGGGGCGTCTAAAAAACAAAATAAAATAAAATACAAAAAATATAAGAAAAATGAAACACAACACAAAGAGAAACTTTATGAAAAGTTAAGCTGCCAACAAGTTTATTTGCGAAAATATTGAATTATAGCCACGTCATGGCAATGTCGTATAAACGAAATACGTAAGACTGGAGCCGCAAAATGCGTTGCCTAGATTTGGCCACATGCTAAAGATGTCTCGGCTTTTATTTAGAGCGCATAAAGGCATAAGCCGAATGCCTGCGGTGGGCCATGGGGGCTGCTGGCGTGTCCTTGAGCGCCCGAAAATGAAATAAAAAACGAGCGCCAACTTTTCAACCTACATAATTGCGGTAAAAGTTGGCGTACAACACACACAAAAGTATCCTTTAACACACCCGCACCCACACCCACACCCACATCCACACACACACATACCCTCACATAGGCGCATTGAGCGAGCAGTTAAGCGAGAGGCTCAGCGCACAAAAGTATGCTACAGTCAGCGCATAATTACGATAATCGTGTCTGTCTGCCACCAGCAGCAAACAAACAGAGGCGCTCACCTAACGCACACCTGCACACCTGCACACTCACACACACACACACACACACCTTCACGCCCATCGCTCCGAAATGGCAAGCAGTTATTGAGTCAACGTTTGAGTCAGTGGTGTAAAACAAACTTTTTCTGTGTGCCCAAAAAGAAAGCCAAAAGGAAACTTTTTTATGCGCCCAAGAATCGTGGCCCAAGACTCAAGACTGGAGCTGCCTATGCCTTTGCCTTTGCCTTTGCTTTTTCTTTTGCCTTTGCCGTTGCCATTGCCGCAGTGGCGCTCTCTTCACGCAGCATTAAAATTCTACGGCTGCAGCCCAACTGGCAGCAGTTTAAGCTTAAAGTTTGACACGGCTCAAGTTTCCTAATGAAATTACCTACTTGGACTTTTTCGACTGCGTTTTTGGCTGTGTAATGAAAAGGGGCAAAACTTGTGCCACAAAAATAAAAAAAAATAAAAAAAAAACACGAAGAGAATAATAACAGTGACTGCCCGCGGGGTCGCCAGTCGCGTTGGGACGATAAGGAATTTCATATCTGCTTGCAAATTAAGTACGCTAAAATGAGTAATGACTTTTGAAGTTGTCATGGCAGCCGAAACGTAAGCCATTAAATGCAAAATGTAACCAAAAATAATAATACTGCACAAAAGGATCTGAGCTGCAGGACCTTTTCGTTTCGGTTTGTTGCCCAAAACGTTAGCGCCTAATGAAGATAATGGGGTGAAATATTTGAAAAGGTTAACCGCCAGACACACAGAACACACATACATATGTGTATCTTATGTCCATTCATCGCTGGTGCGGATTTCTTCTGTACATTTTGACATGTTATTTTTAATAAACAGCGTTTGACATACACATACACACATTTCCCATATTTCCGCTTTACATAATTTCATTTGGCGTGTCTTTGTCTGATTCAAAGCACAAGTAACAATGACTAACTGATGTTCCAACTGAGCAGGGGTTAAACACGTGTCACACATGCATCCTTAATAAGGAGCAAGCACAATAAAATGTCACCAGAAGAAATGTCTAAACGCCCCCACCCTTAGCCCAGCCCAGACATAGACATGGGCAAGTTTGATCGATAGCAGCTCCTTTAACTCCTGTTTGACAATTGTCCCGAAACCCCACTCCACATATGAATAAATGTGTCACCAAGTGTGAGTGTGTGTGTGTGTGTGTGTTCATTTGTGCGTGTGTGAGGCCGCTCCAACGCGCACATAAAGAGCTGGTTAAATTAATAAGAAGCCAACTAGTCGAGCGCATTTCCCCGGCTAAATAACAAGTGGGCGAACTGGGCGGTAACCGGTTCACTAGTCGTATAATTAAAGTCCAACGTTTGCATAATTTATGTTTATTGGTGCTGTATTTTGGGTACGGGTGCGTATTTCCCTGCTTAAACGCCCCAATCGTGCAGCTATAAAATCATAAAATAGTTTTTGATTGGCTTAACTTTCTTATGGAAGCGGTTTTTTGTTGGCTGACCGTTTTCTATGCGGTTTATTCTGCACACAAATCACAGATGCTGACCATAAAATCAGCATTGTATTTAAATTTAACGAGCTGCATTTTTATCAGCAATAAAATATACATTATTGCATATAAACATTTTTTTATATATCTTCATCATGTCTCAATATAAAGCAATGCAATCAGAAATATAATTTGGAAGGATGGAAAAAATATTATGTAATAACGGAAAAAAGTGAAAATAACTCTATAACTTAAAGGTATTTATAAGTACGAGAATAAGAAAAACAGAAACGAAACCTTTAAAACGAAACAATGTATAAATAACAATAATTAAAAAAAACCTTACTTAAAGTAATGAAAATCGCATAGAACGGTGCCTTTTAAAAAGTGAATAATTAAATAAACTTATCGAAATGAACTTATTAAAATTTTCGTAGAATTACAAAACAAATTATTTTTTTCGGCTCGTCAGATTTACGTATATATAATTGAAATCTGTGGAATTACATTGTATTACCATATTTATATTTGTAGACAATGTTTTAGTAAAAACTAATTTCGTAACACAATCGCGGTAAATAGAAAACAATGCATTGTGGGTGGCAATTTGGCTGTATATGTAAATAAACATTTTAAATTGAATTTTAAATTGTGTCAACATAATGGGTCAAAATATTGTATTAGAATGCTAAATTGATAAATTTGCAAATCAAAATTACATATTACTGAAAATAAAGCCCATTTTAAGGGGCAGGCATGTAAGCCAACGGTGTTAACAACTACAACAGCAACAACACCAGCCAAACACAATCAAATTGTGATATTTCAATGTGCGTCATACACACACAATAACACACACTCTCATATACACACAGAACACATACACAGATGGAAGCACGCAACATTCGGCTATGAAAATTTATGACTATTTATATATGTATTCATGCTTGTTGCCAGTCTTCAACACGAGTCGAACTAAGCCCTGCACAGTCAGCCCATATATAAACTATTTAAAGTCCTGGGTTTTCGTTACTCCTGCCGTTGTTGTTGTTGTTGTTATGTGTCATATGCGTAATACCATTTAATTAAATGCACGCACTGACTGCACAACAAAAGCTGAAAATATCCAAAAATTTCAATTTCAACTGGCTTTTTCAGATGGGTGGAATGCGAGTCACATAAGTGGTTAAGTTACTCGAGAAATTATCCAGCCAAGTTTTAAATAATTAACATGTGGCCTATATAGACAGGGCTTGTGATATGTGATATCATCAATAGGTTGCCCTTTGTGCGGCTGTTAACCTTATATCTACTGCCAGAGGTTAGAGCAAGTATAAATTAATCTTTGGTACCAATGCAGACATTTAAAAGACCTTTTATTTAATAAATAAAACGTATATTCGTTCGCCTGCCGGCTAAAACGGTAAAGACAAAAGGCGGGCAAACGAGCGCACAGAAAAATCTACGTATACACAATATTACACACACACACACACACAGCGCTGCTTTAATATGCATATGGGTGAGTGTGTGCTATATCTGAGCTTGTGTGTGTGTGTGTGGTTGGTTATTCATGGTTGTTGTTGCTGCTGCATTGTGCTGCCTTAATGAGTTTGCCTTTGATTTGGGCCAACGCGAATAAGGCGCAACCAACTCAGAGAGCCGCGGCCTCCACCTCCACCTCCGCGTCCCTTTCTGATCCCTCTCAGCTCTTGTCATAATTTATGCGCAGCCAATGCTCAATTTGATAGGCAACAGCCTGCGACATTCAAACCATTTGTGTGGCCCATTGTACTCCTAATGCTAGCTGAGTGCTAACTATATATATATATATATATATCTACATATATATATTATATATGCACATGTGCACATATACATTATATATAAATATATATTAGAATATACATGTATTTACCTTAGAGTTGAGCGCGTTAAAAGTCACTTGTGCTGCGGCGATTTAAGCTATGGCTTTAACTACACGATATGAACGTAGTCACGTATATGTATTTGTATTTGCATATGTATGTGTTGATAATATTGAATATGTTGACAAAATCACAGATAATTTAATTACAAATAGTTGTTAAAACGATTTTGTTTTATTTATTTATTTACGCTTTTGGAGTCGGTTAATTCTTTTATATCGTTCAAGTTATGCACTTATTGGAACTCATTTGTAATTACAAATGACAGCGTACTTTATTTATTTTAGCAAAACAGAAAAAAAAAAACCGTATGAGTTTCTGCAGTTGTATTTGTGCGTATCTGTGTTCAACAGTTGCGGCAAGTGGCGTTTGTTAACTGGGCTACCAGCCGATGGCTCCCGCTGTTCGCAATTAATTTTCTCGTTTTCACACCACATGCATTTTTGCGTTGTGCAATTGATTGATTTTCATTTGATCAAACCCACTGAGAGTGGCAGTATTCAGTTGTGTGGTGGCAGTGGCAAAAAGTTGTCCGATTTAAATTTTTCATCTTCAACTTGAACCGGTTCCGCTTTTGCCTCACACGAAACTTTATCCAACCGGCGGCGACGACGACGACGGAACTGTTCAAATTTTACACGCTTGACACGGCAAGGAGCAGAACAACAAGAACAAGAAAATAACCAACAACAACAAGTACGAGAAGAACAACTGCAACAGGACCAGCAACAACAGAAATGCCGCGAGCCTGCCAAACTAATTGTAAATATTTGCTCAGCGTGCAAACAAATTTGTGTTCTCTGTTGGTTTTTTGCGGCACTCTTTATTTACCAAGTCGGCGCGGTGACGGGTTGGCGGGTTGCAGGAGAAACGTATTTGCGAGGGGATATGTGGGATATGTTTGTAATTTGCTGGCTATAGGTAATACTCGACCATTACGTTTATAAATTTTGCACAAAATCTGGCCAGGCGTTTAGTTAACTGCACGCGATATGCAAAGGACACGTGGCGAAACAATCAGCGACACGAATGCGGCCAGAAATGTTCTTTGATATGTGATGTATTCAGTCTGATATGGCCTGGAAGATCAGGTTATATTGTAACTGGTGTTGCTACCAGCTAAGTGGAATGGATTGGTCGCACTTTCAAACGTTTGCGCCATCTTTCCTTCATCTTTGATCGCATAATTGAATTTTAATTGACTCGACTCAGTTGGGGTTTCGATGCTTTTTTGGTTTGGGTACACGTTACACGTTTCGGTTCACATGGACATTATGCAAACATATTTCATTTAGGCATAAATCACTTTCGTTTTTTGCGGCTAAACTCGCACAATGGCTTCATTTACGCCTGGCTCACATATAGCCGCATACGGCAAACGATACCGACCAGCGTCGACGGCGACGACAGCGCCGAGGATGAGAACACGGACGAGTACGAGAAGCAGAACGTAAACGAGGTACGACAGGAGGCACCGAGTCAGAACGCGACTTCAGCGTATTGTGGCAGTATTGAAAAAAATGCTATATCGTCTCTGCCGTACGCACATGTTAACTGTTTGCGGCACCGAACGCGACTGAAAGGTAAACGTACTCGTCTCGGCCAGGCCCAACGTAAGCCAAATCACAGCAACATGGCGAGCACAAAGACACACAAACACACAGGACACACTGGGGCCAGCTGAGGCTCGTGCCTCAGACAACACAAATTCACTCGTACTCGCCACAACTTCGTCCTTACCAGCGCTGAATACCACAGAGAGCGCCTGAGCCCAGAGTGAAACTCAGTCGCACATCGCGTATACGTAATGTGTGCATGAGTACTTTATGATTGAGCCAAACTGAACAAACTGAGTGAATCGAACTGAGTGCCGAGTCTGAGTTGTCTGCAAATTTGGCCGCTTCATGGTAAAGTGGCGCCCTACAAGGGTGTAGTGGTGAATTAGTTGCCATGAGGTGTGGTGAAAAGCTCTTTGAGTTTGAGATTTCAACACAGCCGTTGGTGGTTAAATGGTTCAAGCGTCCACTTGCGGGTATTCAATGAGTACTTGTGTCTACTCTTACGAGTACACTCAGTTGCACAATACCTCGAGTACAATTTAAATGCGCCAAACAGATGGTCGTGCCTTTGATGTGCCTCAAAAATCCCAATGTTCCCCAAATAGCCAAATCAACTTCGACCCCACGTCCATTAAATTAGACATGTGTGCTGCCGCCTGACTTTGGTTGTTACAATAATTATAAATTGAAAGCGAATTGGCCGCCGCCAGAACTTACCTCGAAGTGGCCACCAATTATGGAACCAGCCTGGCCAATATACAGCACCGAGGCCGATGCGAATACCAGCTCAAACGGATCCCGCAGCACAGTCGTAGTGTTGCGCAGCTGGCAGTCATAATAGAAGACCACTTTGTCGTTGTACACCTGAAACGCAATCGAATTCCACTTGTCCGGCACGTGGGCAACCGCAAAGCTGGCCAACTTCCGACCCGCTCTCTGATCGGGTTGCGCATAAACAAGCGTCACATTGTAACTGTTCTTCACTACCGGCGACAGATGAACGCCCAGCTGCACCATAGTGTCCAATGTGTTCACAACGCTAAACAGGTAGCCGCCCTTAGTCGAGCTCAGGCGATAAGTGATAAGTATGGCAAACTCGTAAAGTTTTTCTGGCAGCAGCATTTGATATGGTGATTTCACATCTGCCGTGGAGAGTAGCTTAAAGGCCGGAAAGCCATCCTCGGCCTCCGCAAACTCAATGCCCGTGTACTGATTGCTGTTCATTATATCCGTCAGCATATATTCACCGAGTGCATCTGTGAAAGTAGTAAACAAATAAGTGAAAAAATAGAAGCAAGGTAAAAAAAATTTACAAAAAAAACTTTACATATTAAAAATGAGTAATGAGCAAATTATAAAAACTGTTCGTTTCAATTAATAGATGGGAACTTGTATTAATTATGTAGCATACGTATATATTTGAAAATATTACTCGTTCCTGAAAGTATGCAGTGAAAATAGACAGACTATGCGTAATTGGTATATGCCCAAAAGCAAGCAATGTATTTTTTAAACATGTTGTGGACTAGTGATGAAAATCTGAAATGAACATCTATTTTATACATCGGATTAGAAAATAGTGTTGCTAATCATCTATGTATGTGTCAATATATCGAAAAAATATTATCAAGTTAGAATTGGGAAAAAATCGATACCGTTAACATCGTTACATCGATATTTCGATTTTTTAACATCACTCATACAGACAGACCGAAAGTTTAATCGGCTCTGAATATTATATTTTCCGGGTGGGCAGCCACCATCTTCAGCTTTACCTTAAAAATGCCTAAAAGACCGATTTTCTTTTAAGAACATTATATCGTTAAAACAGAAAAATCGATGCATTTTTAGATTTTTTTACAAAAACAACTTGAACTTATTTGTCTATGTATTTAGGTTTTATATAATTTAAGAATTGTTAACTGGAAAAATATCCACTTAAAGAGTAAAAAATATTACAAATTACCTTTAATGGTCTGGCCCATTAGCTCAAAAGAACACAGAACCGGAGCCAGAAACGGCAGCACGAGCCAAACGATGAACATAATTGAACGCATTTTGAACCGACAAATTCTGCAAAAGGGAGAATATAATAATATAATTTAATATTATACAGAGTAACCTAATTTTACATTTATTTATAACTGAAATAATTCTATACACACATAATATATAATTTTAATATTTAGAGTACTACAACTGAGCAACTAGACACACTAAAGGCCACTTTAAAAATGCATGTTCATGCACCTGTGTGAGAAATTGAAGCAACGACAGACACTTTATCTACTAGCCACAATCATCGGTAATACGAAACCATTTACTCTGTGCAGAGACCCCCTGGAGCGGTCGAACAAGCCACGTGCTTAGCTGCAGGTCTGCGAACTGTAGAGTTGCAATTAGGAATTGTGGGTGGACGATGCCTCAGTGTCAACCACACCTGTGCGCGATCCCCATTGCGAGTCCCACATCACCTCCCTGGCAACCGCAGGCATCCAGCTAGAAGCCACACAATTTTGTGGTCGTTTACAACTTGTTTGTGGCGAAAAACAAACAACTTTATGCGTCACTGTTGCACATGGCCCAACTTGTACATGACAGAGAAAAGCCCAGTCAAGCCTATGACTTGACGAGATTAATGACAATTAGAAGTGGTGCTGATCGCCGAATCGTTAGATGTTATTTATATCTTAAGCCAAGATAAGCGAACGGGTTGCTGAGACACACCCAGCTGGCAGTTTGTTGCAGAGTTCATGAAAATGAGTTAGAATGTCAGGGAGCAAACAACAAATTGCCCATAAACAAAATTTGTCAACTGAGCAGTGAAATTAAATTGTACTTCACCACTTAATAAATCATTATTATTGGGCTGGGCTCATTTGGTAATTACACATTCCGAAAACCGCAGCTGATATTCAAATTCTAATTGTCAACACACTCGAAACATGCGTTCGCCGCTTACTTAATTCAAGGCGCATTCCCAAACCCTTCACTGGCCATAATCTAATACAATTAATGGGCGCCAATTTACGCACACACTGAAACTATGTAGATATACACATACATGCATAAGTAAAACTATGAAGCTGACCTCAAATTGTCTCTCTGGACAAAGGCAAACAATTAATATTTATCAAGTTTAGCATAGAACACGACATGACAAGAACAAAGCTTTATATGTGCATACATCTAAGCGGTACCCACTCATACGCACGAGTACCCACACCAAATGAGTACCATGCGTGAGCAGGAAGGGAGAGGGGTGGTAACACTTTCACACACACTGCGTTTGCCTATGCAAATGACTGTCAATTGTGAGCAGCAAGTAAAAGTGTTTTATTCTATTAATTAAGAACACATTTTGTTGATAACATTTTGATGGTGCCAATTCTGGAATGTTCCAATTAAGAAGTACTGACAGTGAATAAAGATCTAACTGAGAAGTGTGCCAGAAATTGACAAATGTTTTCAATTGACCATGAAATCAAATGTCAAAATATCAGACATCGCTTTATTAGGCTATAAATACCAGAGGCACTAAAACCTATAGGAAACTGATCTAATCCTGACTACAAAAATAAAAGTATCTATTATAAACTTGTATATAAACATTTTAAAAAATAAAAAAAGCTTTAGTATTCCGCTAAATTTGACACTCGCCAACCCAACATCATATGAATTTAAATGAGATATTATGCATCTGTTAGCAAATAAAGAGTTCTATGCTCGGATCAATACTCTATAATAAGGCAACATTTATGCAGTGCACACATAAAAATATGTCTGTCCGCATGCTTGAGGCGCCGAAATTGCCAGCTTTGGCGCTGCCAAAGAACTCAGATGACAGTGTTGAAAGTGTTTGGGATGGATCGCACGTAACGACGATTAGCAGGGCCTAACCCACAAATGGTGCCACGCCCACAAAATGTATGCTTGCAATGGTACACAAAAACATACTCGGTTGGTCTTGTTGCCAACGGAAATCATAATCAAATTTTACACTCATAAATTTACGAGTCTTTGTTATATTTGATGCATTTGATTTATGCTATGCCATATGCGATTCGTCAAACTAATAACCAACGAAAATTTATTCAAAATCAAAAACAACTGCATTGGAAATCAAAATCAGAATCAAAATAGATGATACCGAAAATCATATATCGAAATGAAAACAAATCGGAAACTGAAAGTCGTAAAAAGCTACGCACTTTCACATCAAATCTAAAAGTCGTCAGAGCGTTGCACGATTAAGGCAGGCGAAAGAAGAAGAAGACCCAAGAACGCTGTCAAATGTGGTAAGAAGCAAAGGCGAGCAAAAAGAAAATCGAATAAAAATTTATTTTCAATAGTAAATCGGCTCAATATGAAAGGGCGTGCAGTGTGTGAGTGTGTGTGTGTGTGTATGCTTTGAAGGGGGGATGTGGGGAGGCAAATATGTGCCAGTATGTCAAACCAAGCAGCCCAACCCCATGTCGTCGTCTGTTTGGTCGCTGTCGTGTTGAGTTGTTGCCCCTAAGTGAACTATTAGCTCTGTTGATTTTATATTTTCCAATTTGTTGTGCTACGCTCAGCAACAGCTGTTTGTTACGATGGTGGGGATGGAGGTGGGCTGATTCTGACGCTGACAACGAGCTGAGCCCATCGACTGGGGCGCCGAAAAATGCGCTGTCATTTCGCTCGACGCTTTATCAACGTTTATTGCTCCTTTTTTGGCCGCCCGCCCGCAATTTGTTCTGTTTGATTTAAAGGATTTGCATGCCAAATTTGACTTTATTTGTTTTCGCTTTTGTTTTTAAAGGTACACACACGCACACACGTCAACAAGTTTGACACTTGGCACATGCTCGGCTGGCTGTTTTGCATGTTAACAATTTAAGTGCCTCCATTCAAGGTGGAAATATTTTCCAAAGAGCTTTGCATAAATAAAACGGCCTTAAGCCGTCCAATAGCCGGCAGTGGAGCGAGTGCAGCAAAACAAGTTGTTGCGACATCCCAATCGGAGCATTAACCCGCATATGAAGACAGACCCAAGCCCAGGCCCAGATCAAACTGTTGCACGCCAACTTGGAGGCTGTAGTTTATGCTACATGCATGTCAAACGGAATAACGATAAAAGTAAAAAATAAATATAATAGTAACTTGATATCGCCACAATTTTGTACCTGTTAAGAGCTGTTAAACCTAAATAAAGGCATGCCATGATAACGCAAATGTAAATACATGTATATAGCACTCTTAAATATACTCATAAAACGAAAACAGTTTGGGAGATTATCTCAAAGCGCTCATAATATATCTAGTTGTTTGAATATTTTTAACAGAAACACTTTTTTTCTCATGAAAATAACAATAAATTTGATTTTTTTACATATATTAAATGAAGAATTAATGTAATGCAAAAACAATGAAGAAAATGATAAAAAACATAAAATTCGGTTAAAAGCCAAAATGTTCAAATTGTTGTAATTGTTGGCATGATTTTTGACCGAATATTATGCTTATGTGTTCACATTGAAGTGTGCACGTAATTACATTATAAATTTACAATTGGGCAATTGAGAAATATAATATTATCTAATTGGCGAACAGTA
The DNA here is from genome assembly GCA_004149465.1 of Drosophila nigromelanica. Lineage (NCBI taxonomy): Eukaryota > Metazoa > Arthropoda > Insecta > Diptera > Drosophilidae > Drosophila > Drosophila nigromelanica. The sequence continues at coordinate 3,555 of SCDS01000109.1, read as the reverse complement.
TTTTATTTTCAATCTTTTCCATGGAATGAAAATGATATGGAGTTTTTATTTATTAATAGCATTCAGTATATTGATCAATTTTAATAATCTGTTTGAAATTGATTATTGATTATTAGGAACTTTTACTATTTTCTAAAATTCCAAGAAATGAAAATTATACAAATTTTTAAATTAATTATACTCGTGAATACAACCACAAATTTGCAATCTTCAAAACCAGCTGATCATATTCCACGCATAGCTTGCAATTATTATTATTATTATTAACTTTGTTCTACCCAACGTTTGCACTATTTTGTAATTCCGCCTAAGTGTTATATTGTATATTAATACAAGAAGGTGTGTGTATAGTGATGCAGCGCAGTGTAGGCTTATTAACCTAATTTAAAAGTATCTTTGAAGTTCTTGTCTACATCTTGCATCCATATTTGCCAATTGCTAATTTTATATTTACATAATCAACACAATTTGTAGCTGGGTTAATCCCTCGAACGGCGTCCCATATTCACTTTCAACAGCATAAAAACTAAATAAGACGTCAGTGTATCCAGCAAACAATAAAAAAAACGCACAGAAACTGATGCCGCGCAAATAACGCAACAAAATCAAGTTATAAACACAAGCCAAAAATGGCACAAAACGATGCCGCTAGCCGTTTAGCCGGACAATCCAGAGACCAGTCGAGCATTGTGTCTGTGTTTCGGTAATTAGCCGCATACCAACAGCAGCAGCTCGCGCCCGCTCCCGGGCAACAGTAGCAGCAGCCAAGTTGGCATTCACAAATGTGGCAACTATTCCCGTTCACAGTTTTCCCTTTTCAGACGCAACAGCTGCCACCAGCGGCACAGACCCCCCCCAACCCACCCGCAGGCGTACTGCCAGCCTGTTGCCAGCAGCAGATTTAAATAATCTTCGAGTGTCGAGTGCTACTCATATTGCACTTAGAGCTGTGGGCGTAGTCCAGGCAGCCATGTGCAACACGTGTTTGCAACGAGACGGGAGCCAAAATGGGCAAAGAGGCCGTTCAGTGAGTGATCGGAAAGGCATTAATATGGGACTGGGATGAAAATTCAAAAGGGAATAAATACAGGGCGCCCACTGTGCCACTCTGTCCCGGTCATCTCATCGATGTTGATGAATGGGGTGTGCCGAGTCATCCTTATATGCTTTATTGCTGTCATTATAATGTGACTTGCGGATATTTATAGCCCCTGTATTTTGTTTCTCTTCTTTTTTTTTGTTTGTTTTCACTGATCAGGCAATTTGGGTAGATGAACTTTTAACTGAAGAGTGCGTTGACTGGGCCAGGACTCAAATTCGAACTTAAGTTCAAGGTTAACTTTGTGATCGGGCCATTCTGATAATTGGGCACCATTGCGTGCCGTCTGGAGCTAAAACACATATGAGTAATACGCATGCAGTCTGGCAGTCAGCCAGCCACATTGCGATTTGTGACTTGAAATGGGCCAAAAGTTCATTAAATGCTAGCGACCAATTCACTTTGCTGCCAGTGGGAAATGTCGTTGAAATGTCCAAATTTATTCATATTCATATTCATTCAGCGCCTCCTCAAATACCATGCAAAATTCTGGAGACCAAATGAACGCGTCTTCTCACTCTTTATAAATAGCCACAAATTCATATATGTGGCCGATTAAGATAATTTGGCTTTATAAGGTCTGGTTCTAATTCACAATAGTGCTATTTTTGGCATTAATATTAATCATAAATAAGAAACTTATCTAACTTGCACAACTATAATACTATCTCGATATTTGTATAGAATTAAAGCCATGCTCGTGGGCACGTTTTCTTAAGGAAATTAAAGACCCACCCTGCAAACTTACGCTCAACGCACAACGCTATGTGCTCATTGAGTATAGGAAGATTTAGTGCGTTGGCGTATGCAGAAATATGGCTGATATCCTGTTGCCGCAGGCCGTATGCGACCAACAGTAGTACTCATATAACGGCTTGTGTATTTATGGACTGACTGCGGTTTTGGGCCTTTATCAGTGCGGCTGCAGCTGCTTGCAAATGTGTGTGAACTGAAGGCGCCTTGGCACGATTGAGCCAAACGAATCGAATTGAAACTGAACCGGTGGAAGGGAAACTCATTTGACTGAAGTTGATTGCCAATCAATGGCTGTCATCGAGGTGGACAAGCACAAAAATTCTATTAGCTCCTTCCAGCTACGGCGGAAGTTAATACTCATTTGGCTGATGATTCTGATGCTGGCTGCACGAGCATAAATAAAGTAGCCTCCACCACTTTGGTGGAGCCCCTGGGGGACTTGTGCTCATAATCAGTGGGGCGAGTGTGCGCGAGTCCTGCTTCAAAGGTCAAGCACCTAGTTGTCGTTGACTGCCTGCAGCGGCAATTTATGTGCGACAGAGACTGAGCCTGGCCGAGCAGGAAACGGAAGTTATTCAGCGATGGGTGCCGATAAGTCACATACACAATTCGAGTGGCAATAAGTTAGTCAAGGGTTTGTCTTAATTGAAATGGAAGCACGAATATTACAGCCTCCAGATGCTGGCAGACACAACAAGTAGCACAGTGACGTGTCTGGGAGATAATGACGTGATCTAACAAATATGCGAGTGTACGTGGTAAATGCTTGATTTAAATAATTGAATTTAGTTCATTGTCACAAGCAAAGTCAGACTCAGTCCACTTGCATATATTACATTTAAATAAATAATTAAATTGTTATTATTGTTTTCTACTCCGAGATTATATTTATTCTTTATTCCATTTTTTTTCAATTTTATATGTGTGCTAGCAGCATACGCAACTTTAGTAATTTATGTGATAAGCAGACAACTGGCGGCTGGCACTTAAAAGCCCCGCGAGCAAATTGTCTGCAGAAGGCGCCTTCTGCTCTGCAGCCAAGCGTATAAATATATGCACACATATAGTATATATTATGCAAGACTCCGCATTAAACGGGAATTTATGACGAGCATATGAATAAAACGAATCATTTTACCCATTCCCAACGCACTTCGAGGCGCTATTTTCGTGAATATTTCTGTGGTCATCTGCGGATCTGACGAAAATTCATCACATACAAAGCGATTTACAAACATATTTTATAATTTATGGAATCATGTGAGTGACAGCTACATGATTCCATTAATTTTCATCTAATTTTGCAAAAGAATAACAGTAACATTTTATTTTTATATACACATAAGTGAGCAATAAAAAAAACAAACAAGTAAGAACGTTGCTGTCGGGTGTAACTGACAGTGCAATACTCGTTCACAGTGTAATAAAACATACAGCCAGGCATTATTTGTGCAATGCAGAATTAATTACTAATTAATTTTGATAAATACAATCCATTAAAAAGATAAATTCACAATTCTAAATTTTGAATATAAATTTTTTTCGGATATCAGGGGAGGGCAAGCTACATATATTTTTAATGCAGAACTAATCTAGGCGAAACAAAACATGACCAAAATGCCATCAAACATGAAAATCGGTTCAGTTTTGACAAAGTTATGGAAGTTTGAAGTATGGGAGCTATGGATCCGAGAGCTTTA